>JAAVTH010000251.1:0-143221 GCA_011947325.1 Phytophthora macrochlamydospora
TTTCGTTATTGGGTTCATATCAATGTCAATGCAAAGTAAATGTGTGAGTACAATCAGCTCCGTTGTCAACATCCATCCATGGAGGTACATGGAATCCCGTTCCATAATGTGCGGTGTGAGGCAATAGTTCCACGTCTACAAGCGTGAAAACAAGTAGTGCACTGATCTCAGCATTGTCATCTACACTTCAAAGCACCTGATAGCTACAGCTGCGCTATAATGGTGCTCATCAACACGATGGCCATTCACAGCATGCTTTGGCACAATGTAGCACGACAGCTTGAAGTAGCACGACGGCCGTTCACAACAGTAATACGGTCATGGTGGGCACCGCGATGGCCATGCCCTGCAGCACGACGGCTGTGATATACCCAACAACAAAGCCAATTGCGGGGACGCATCCACCAGACGACGGACTAGCAGATTAGAGAGGCTTGAGTGTGCGAAGTCTAGATAAGTTACAAGCCAGGTTATGTTTAGTAGAGAGAGAAACCAACTCATTAATTCTTAAGATGACCACCGATGACATGTTCTACTCGCTTTGTAGGTTGTTGCTAGTTTCAGTTCCCAATATCACTGTCGTCTTCCGAGTCATCACTGCCCCCAGGTCAATAACTTCAGCGGCTTCCATGGCGTCGCTCCCATAAGTTCTTGGGCTGGTTGCGGCTGTTCTCGATTTGGGCTACCAGAAGCAATAGATCGCCGGACAATCGTTGCTGGTGGTCGCGTCGGTTGGTGCTGTACACCCCGCTCCATGAATGCGGTAAACCGATCAGCTTGTGCTTCGCGGCGACGACTGCTCTCCTCAGCAAGCATTCTGCTGAACGCATCGCCACATATGAGGTCCACATCATTCGTTAGTTGGCGGGCCTGGTCAAGCGTGTGAAATCTCCGTGTTAAGCGCGACGCTGCTGCCTGGACGGCACGACTAGTAGCATCGTGTGTCTGCCGTATCTGGCGGAGATTATCGTATGCGGCCAGCATATCTTCAAAAGCCTGGTTCTCTGCAGCAATGAGCTGTTGTCGGCGGTCGAGCTCCGGTAGGTTCTCCATGTCTTGTAGTTTCGGTTGTGAGCAACTTGCATGGTTTCCGTTGATTGTCAGGTTCGGTCGGTCCGTATTGGTGACATCAAAGTGATTGGTGTGCGGAACTTACAGATTGAAGCACTTGGTATGATTTTTATAAGAAATTTGGATGGTTAATTCAAGCGGCATGACGGCCATCCGACGATGGCCCCATTAGAAGCAGTATGACGGTCGCGATAGCACCACGGTAGCTCCGTTCACAGC
This sequence comes from Phytophthora macrochlamydospora, assembly GCA_011947325.1. Taxonomy (NCBI): domain Eukaryota; phylum Oomycota; class Peronosporomycetes; order Peronosporales; family Peronosporaceae; genus Phytophthora; species Phytophthora macrochlamydospora. The sequence continues at coordinate 1,291 of JAAVTH010000251.1, forward strand.
AGCGCGACGGCGGTGGCGCCCAAGACGCACCAAGACGGATCCATTCACAGCCCATTTACAGCAGCACGACAGAGGAGTTCAGCACCACCACGACTATTCGCCGCTGAGGGCCGCAAAACTTAGAACCATCTCATTTTTGCACTGCATTTCTGGTACCGTTTTGAAGAAATAGCACAGATGTTGCTAATGGAGGTCGATCGAAAGCGACCTCGCCGTTGAGACGTAAGAAGCCAACTTTCATTTCCAATTCTGACACGCAGCGGGGAGGTCCCCAATGGACAAGCAGTACGAGGATGCAGCTGCTCTTCGGCTGCGGGCAATTGATGCTGAGGCCGCGGCTGTCCAGGACCTCCTCGCTGCACGACGCCGACTGAATGACGTGCACGAAAGCGATGGCGAAGAGAGCATGGCTAGTCGCCTACAGGAAACTCGTGTGGCAGAACTGGATATGGCCGTAGCTGATGCTCGCATAGCAGCAGAGAATGCAGATGATGCCTGGATTGACGCATTGCATCGGTCTGTGCGCGATGGTAGGCTCGCGAGATGGCACGAACAAGACCAGCAGATCACCGGTGTTGTTCGTGAAGGGCAGGAAAACGTAGAGCTCGTGACGCAGCAGCAGCAGCAGGCGCGACTTCAAGCGGTGAATACTTTCCTGGTGATCCAAGAAAGCGAGGACCTGGAGAAAGCAGTGACACACAGCAAGCGACTGGAAAGCGACTGCATTCGTTGGACGAAGGATTGAGTCATAACACAGGCAGTGTAGAAGAAGCAAAACAAGAAGAGAACAGTCGTGTCGACAGCGAAGATGATCAAGAGAGAACAGTCGTGTCGATAGCGAAGATGATCAAGAAGAAAACGACGTCAGCAACGAAGACACTTGTGGTGGATCAGATCAGTCAGACGCTGATGGCAGCTCATACGTTCCATCCGGCAACGATGATAACGATGATTAAATATCAAATATATTCTAGAAATTCAAACAGTTTACGTTTACTCCAGGACGCCACATCGACCCGGAAGATGCTGTCATACTAGTTTATAGTCTCATTAAGAATTGGATGGAGTGATTTTCCAATTCAACCATTTGTTTCTGACTTACTTCCCACCTACGCTAGCTGCGCGTATTTCAATGGCCGAATCCATACAGCGTGCGGCCTTGACGTTTGAGAGCATACGGTCCATCGTAGTCATCGTCTTCCGATTGGCATGTTCCGTGTAAACCACCGCGTCGCGAACGAGGTTACTTACAAACACCTTTAGAACAGCACGCGTCTCTTCATACACAAGCGCAGACATGCGGATGACTCCTGCACGACGTGCTAGGCGACGGATAGATGAGCGAGAAATGCCCTGGAGATTATCACGCAGAATGTAGCGATGACGCTTGGCACCTCCCTTCCCAACGCCTTTGGCGCCCTTCCCACGGCCTGACATCTAAACGAGAAAAACGTGTGAGAACGATTTCACCTCAGAAGTACTTGTCGTAGAATTAGCATACGTACGCGTTGGCTGCTGCTGCTGCCTTGCTCGGGTTGAGTCTGATCGCTTGTGCTTCCGAGAGGAAATTGGGAAATGGCACATCGTTCACGCGTGGTACACTGGCATGCTCGTAATGGCGTGCTGCCAGCTTCAAGCCCCCAATAGCACATCATCTACCACACTGTCCGATTAATAATCTTTGTTTCAGGCATGCACAGTGCCACACTGTCCGTTTATTAAACTTTGTTTCAACCGTGCACAGTGCCACACTGTCCGTTTATTAAACATTGTTTCAAGCAAGCACTCTTCTCTACTTTGCGGTGACTGTTGCTGCACACACTACAATGAGCACATCAGATCTAAACAACGTGTATTATCGTCCCTGTCAGCGTTCCCTCTCAAACTTTTGAGATGCTGTACTTGAGCGACGAAATGCATTCCACCAGCTCTTTGTGTCTTCGTTCTGTGTTGCGCATGTCGATCTCTCTTGCTGCTCCTTGGCTGCCCTTCTAAGCTGTCGTTGGTGCTGGTCGTCCTTGACTCGTGTGAGTTGGCGCTCTTCTCGCTGCTGAAACCAGAGGAACAGCTGGATTGCCGAACAGTGAGAATGCAGATGCTGTGAAGCACTCTCCATACTGAGCGACGCGACCGAACTACACGATTCCTCCGGTGCTGTTGGACATTGGTCATCACACTCACTGTCGTCGGAGGGGAGCAAACTAGCACGGCGCGGCGGCTCAGTTTCCTCATGTGTCTGATGTTCCACCACTGATTCTCCTGACGGGGAGGCGACAGCGTCGATGATTGTCCGTCGGTCGCGTTGGCTGGCTCCGTCAGGTGGGGGAATCGTGCCAAGTTGGCACGCTCGATGATCTTGCGCTGTAGTTCTAGAGCCGCCTTTTCCTGCGAGTTCAGCTCCACCCCTTTCGCCTTCCGTGCTGCCGAGTAGAGCGTAGTGAACTTCCTCCGTAAGCTACCCGCGTCCCTCGGCTTCCAAGCGCTGTCTGCGGCTGTATTGTATGCGATCGCAACACGATCCCATTCAGACCGGGCCACCGGCAACTCGTCTGCTACGACCGAAAGCAGTAGGCACTGCTCGGCGTACGTGTAATTTCGAGTTCCTCTGGGCTTGGTCATCTATCCACAACCTCAATTAGTGCATGTCCACACTGTCAACACAATGCAGCCCATGTCATACCTGCTTCTCCGCTTCTCCGCTTGCTTCGGCTCCTGGGCAGCCACTTCTGGAAAGACGTACATCACTGACGAGGGAGTTGTTCGATTTTTCGGCTCCCGTACTTCAATAAGATTTGGGTATATGCCCAATAGTTGTAAAAATGGGCAAAAATGGGCAAACATCATAGTAAATTTGCATGCAGAAGTGCCAGCGTCACCAATATCAAAAAGGCCGTGCGTCGTCGCCAAAATGGGGAATTAAGGCCAAGCTGCACGAATCTTGGTATAGAAGTGCGTCAGGATACTATGATAACTCGATTTGGGGTTGAGTATAGCAATTCATGCAGCACAGTGCGCAGGAAAAGGTTTAGTTGGCTGGAAGTTGCCCGGATACGGAATTGTTAGCTTTCATATTAGAGTACGTCGAAGCTATTCAACTACTCAACACTTGCAGTAGAATTGCCGAAAAGTAAGCTGAATAACTTGTCGTTGATAAAGCGCTACCGACTACTTCGTCATGCTGTAACTACAAATGCAGATAAAGCAGGAGCGCTACTTCTGCAGTCTTTAAGTCTTTGACAACGATCTTCATGTTTTACTAAGCGTGTGGGTCCCAGGACAAGTCCCGAAGCTTGACCGTGACTTGGCAGCATTTCTCTTGGAACAGCTTCAAGCTGGAGCAGCCATTAATTTCAATGACCTTCCCCTGGCGGTAGCTCATTCGAAGCAGAGTCAGTATCCCACATTGTCGCCGTGAGCAGCACCGAATCGACCTCGTCACGGTTCTCGTCGCACGAATCACGAAACAACTAGGATACAAACGATAACATGCAACTTCAGAGCAGTGGTGCAACCAAAACCATGGGGAACTACTTACTTTTAGCAAGTCCTCCAAGGGCTCGGGCGGAGCAGCATCGATAAGATGCAGTCTCGCTAGCTTGAAGTTCTGGTACATGTGGTTAGATGCCCACAACAACTTCATTTTCATCGTGAGCTTTTGGGGTGGCTCCGCGGTGTTGCGTAAGATAGTCTGTAGCTCTGTAGGCACGCAATTGGCAACGAATTCGCGAATGGTGAGGCATTTTGTGGAATGCATGGCAAGAAATCTTACTTGACGTACCCTCGACGGTTGTCACGCGTCTAGTGTTAGTTGTTTTCTCCGCCAGGAGCTGACGGAGACGTTCATGAGGCGTTTGGCGTGTCGGTGAATCAGAAGTTGTGTCGGTTTTGTGTGGCGAGGTGGACGAACACTTGGTCATTGTTGGCTTGACCTTAGCGCCCCGGCTGCTACTGGCTTCCGGTTTGTCTTTAGCCTTGCCAGGCATGGTTCAAATTGAAGAGTGAGCTTCGATAAGCACCGTGACTTAACTGATTTGTGACCACCTACACATGACTCGTATCAAAAGTGCCCGTTTGGCATTTTCTCTAGCAACCGAACACTTCAGCATCACGCGCACGCGCAGCTTGAACGTGAGCAGGAAGTCCCACGTTGACACTAATAATTAGTTTTGACAGCACTTCACCGGGGCGGATTTAGCTAGAACAGCTGGTCTCGCCTTCGTTCCACCGGGTCAGGACCATGCTGGGGCAAAGTAAGCAGCGTGAGGGATGCAGAGGCAACGGAGATCGCGGTAAGCGACAACGCAGAAACTTTTATTAGCTGGTTGCTATAACATAGCTTAACGTAAAGTGTTGAATCTGCCATCTTCACCTCGTGGAGTAATTTCATCTACCACTGGAGCCGCAACTGGTCTGCAAAGCCGCAAACGTGCTGGGCTTTTGGATGTGTTGTTGTTCTTGGCCGCGGATTGAGCGCCTCCTTCAACGGCCGCACGTACTTCTTAGCTGCCTTCGGATGACGTGCGTGTCGTCATCCAGCTGGTTCTGCTCCAGCGCCAGCAGCTTTTGCTTGTCCACGTCCAGCGCGTGCTCCTTCAGCGCCAGCATGTGGAAATCGGCGGCGTGATACTGGTACAAGCTGCACGCAAGCCCGTCCTGGACGCAGTGACGGTGGAGGCGCGGCCGGCGGGCATTGGCCAGTGGACCTTGAAGGACGACGTCGTATGCGTATACATGAACCAGGAAGGAGGCAAACAGATTTTCTAAACCAATTCACTTTTCGATTTACCCGCTCCCGGAAAAGCCTCGCGTTACACAGCACCTTCTGCTTGTCGGCCTTCGTGGCCTCCTGCTCACCCGTTGGCTTGGATGCGGCGCACTATAGGCGCGGTTTTGGCATTTTCATGAAAAATCGGACACTCCAACGAGAAGCTTCAACGTCAATCTCGAAGGGTGTCATTCATAAGACTCAGGCTCATCCAGGAATCGGTGGGTACGCATGAAAATGGAACCTTGCAATGCAACTGAAACAATGTGGTTTTCCTGCGTTGAATTGGCATTCACGTAAGTACAATATTATTTTGAGAAATGAAAAGAAGTGTTCCTTTGGTCTTACTTGAATTTTGTTGCACTTGTTACAGCATGGCAGCACTAGTGAACGCGCTGCGCGCTCTTTGGCGTGTGAAGCCGAGAAGCAAGACCACTACGAAATGAAGGAGGGAAGATTGCCACAGAATGTGAGGGCAACTTTGAAAAAATGCAACGCATTCTTACCGGGAAACTTCGCGTTCCATATTTGCCGTGGTTGATGTGTGAACATACCCTACAGTATGTCGAGGCATCGGCCTCCTAGCTAAGCGTTAAGTATCGCTGTTAATCTTGCAGGACATAAGCTGCTTTCATTCCCCAATTTCCCAAGCCAAGCACACCATCTCCTCTACGCGCACACTATGTTTGCTCGAGCCAAACTGAACTCTCACAGCTACGTGGTCCTGTACCATGCGGTCCCCGACAACCTCGTCGACTATCTGCGGTCTCTATCGCGCGACCAGCGGATGCACTGGATCCATGAAACTTGGGACGGTGAGACTCATGACGAGAACCGAGAGAGCTCTCATTCCTACCGAGGCGTCACGTGAAATGGCGCAATACTTCAAGCGCTACTACAAGACCTTCTTTCCGGATTCTACTGCTAACCAGTGGCACTTCTTGAAGACGGCAGGAGGTGCTCCGGATCAGTTGGTTCGCCGGGAGTTCTTGCCGCTGCCTGCCGGCTCTGAGTCCGTGGACGTGACCTCTTTGCCGGGCTTGGTCTACGTCGCAACTCAAGACGGCACCTATTTCTACGGCTACGGCTGGAACTGCCGCGTCGCCTTGCAGTCGGCACAAAACCGGATCGAGCTTAACAAAGGCGATATCGTCATGTTTCGGGGTGATTTTTGTTCGCCCGCGCTGGATCCCAGGCCAGCAGTATGTATCTGCATGCCTACATCGACTTCCCCGCTATCCTCGACCCAAGTACCTCATCCCCGAAACCATGCCAGTCCTTCAAGACGATCGCATCGTGGACGATGTGTTCTGCTACGTGTGGCAGTGCAATTTCGTCAGCGACTCAAGAAACTCGATGATCAGACACCTGAACCGCTACCATGGCTTCCGCTTCAACCAACCGCGTGATCTTGCTCTGTAGGTGTTGCTTCGGGCCCATTGCCAACCCTTGCCTACCGAATCGTCGAGCCCTACGGTAGCGGTATGTATTGCAGTTTACTTTCATTTGCAAGTTGCGTCGTAGGCTTATTTTCATTCAAAATACATACCTGAAGTTGTTTGATCGTGTTTAAAGGCGGTGTGTATTTAATACCAACTATGCTCCAAGACGCTGAGAACCAGCAGCAGGAGCTTCGGCAGTAGCCTCTACAAGCAGGACGACGCCAGCAGCGCCAAGACGGTCAGCAGCTTCCGCAGCAGTGCCGTGAGTTTGAGAGCGAGGACGAAGAGGCTGGCAAGGACGAGCGTCACTTCCGATGAGCATGATGAAGCTCTTCGTGCCGGGCCTGCGCGTCACCATGGGGCCTCCCTATCGGCTGCGACCGTCTCCGCGCCTTCAAAGTCAAGCAGAACAAGGCAGTCATGCTGCCGCTCTTTTCCGATCTGGATTTAGCGCTGGAAACTAGCGCGGCGACCTCAAGTCCTCGGGTAGGATCAAGGCTTGCAGGCCCCAAGGCAAAACTAGTTCATAGTTATCGGTATTGTGGCGACAACTATTCCATTTGCGATGGAGCACGTCCCTCGCATCATGGTTCCTGGGCATCCTGCCGAAAGCAATGACCGCACGCTCAAGAGGCGAGCCAGCGACGTCCCACTGGTGATGGCGGCGACGGCGCCAAGTCGCCACAAGGTTCGGCGCCGAGCAATGCGAGCCAAGGTGTTCCAAGCAGTGCCGCCTCCAAACCTGTTGGATCAAGTACCGCCGAAACGAGAGGGATCGCCCGAAGGGATCGATCTAACAAACCGCACTAGTGAGGATGAGTAAGGCAACATTTTAAGCAAAACAATGTTAGCGGATCAGCTGTGTATTTTTCATGTGCAACGGTATAACATTGACGTTTAACTTGCTACAGCATAGCGCTTACAGTATGCTCGCTTAAATGTTGCAACCGTTCTTCTTCTGCTAGTGCATCATCCGGTGGACGTGCCCACGCTATAATATCTGGTGTCAATGGCGTCAGAGCCACAAAATCGTGGCGAGATGTCACCCGTGACACCAACAGATACGGCTGCTGCCGTTAGTTTACTGCTGCCGAGCTCGACCGCCATTCTGTCACTACCATCCGATCGAGAGTTTCACCTTGCACCTTGTAGATCGTCGATGCGACGGCACATACGAGCGGAAATTGTTGGATTCGAACGGCTAGCTTTCGTGGGACTCCGTTCACACTACCACTCAACGCTATTCCACATGCCTTGTATGCCTGAGATTCGAAAAATAGTGGGAAAAGATCACTATCAGCAGCCCCTAGCATTGCCCGTGCTGTATTACCGCGAGGTAACTGCACAATCACAGCGGGTGGAGGCGTGCTAGGAATTTGCACAAGCACGTCCAAGACGCTATCATGAACAACCCGAAACGTGGCGCCAGGTTTGTAGATAATAGACTCCAACGTCCCAAGCGTGCCGTTTGCAACCATTTTCTGGGGACGTATATTTTGCGTCACCTGGATGGGCATTCCCACAATTAGATCTAGGTAGGGCGCCATGCGACCGAACTTCGAGTCCCGCAAAGACATAACCATGGTAGCTTCCGATCGATTCAGTGCGTTCAATTGCCCTTTAAAATTCACCACATCGAACAGGATATGTATCTTTTGGTAACAGTCTGGCGGTTCTTGAAATGAAGAGGTTGTTTATTGGCAGTCGGGTGGAATTGTCTGGAGTAACAAACGTCGTCCGCTCACCACCAGATACCCAGTCTATTAAAGCGCGATTGCGGTCTTCAACCACACGCGAATTAATCAATGCAACAAATTCAGCACTCCAGATGCCAAGACGTGCATCATGACATCCGCGTCCCCACTCTGGGTCATCCTGAAACCGAACGGATTCATCGAGTATTATAACGTCTTCAAAATCGCGCCAGGGTTGATATCCCGTGAAGTCTACCGCTGAGCTCTTTGGTTTTAGAGACGGGTCTCGATAGATGGGCTCTGCTCAGACAGGGGAAGCTGTAAGAAATCCCCAACGAGAATCACGTGGATGCCCCCAAACGGAACTCGCGGAACGCGCTTTGCCTTTCATAGACGTCGATCCAACTGGACTAGTTGCAATCTCTTCATCATAGAAATTTCGTCAATAATTAGCACATCAAGATCCATAATGGCTCCGATGGCTTTTTCCCTTCTAGTTGCAGGAGAAAACTCTCCAGTGTCCTACCCCCAATCAATGTGGCCGCTTTGCCCGTGAGTGCTGTTTTCATAATACTAGTAGTGCGTCCCCAACTGACGCATAAGGCCTCGACAGCTTCGATGATGCGACTTTTACCAGTCCCGCCCTCTCCTCCGAGAAATAGTCGAAGTTGGTCAGCTATCAGGATATCCTCTACGTTACGATCCAAGTAAGTCAAACTTTCGGAGTGTTTCCATCTAGTAAGAAGAGCAATGCCAATTTTCTTTAACGCACAGTGCTGCTTCAGATTCAGAGTAAACGCTCTTGAAATCGAACTAATGCTGGCAAACGGGGAACAGCACTAGGTGATCGAGATCGCACCATCGATTCAGGACGCCACTGCATATTTGCCTCATTGAGTGTGTCATCCAGCGGCTCAACCACTTCGGTGGCACGCTCGTCAGGCAATTCTGGTGATGGGATAGTGAATGCGTTATCGGTGTTGGCGTCACGAATCCATCGCCTCATATCACGTACTACAATTGAGCTCGGCAAAGAATGGTCAATTGTCGACTTTGCCGAGGTACTCCTTGCAGCACCATCAAGCATGTTAAGCGACTGGAAAGCAGACAAAATATGCGTGATGCCATCTTCAGGCGATGATGCCGATGGGCAAATTGAGGGGTTCAACGAGCTACTCTCCATCACGATGTCGCTTGCTTCATCGGCACCCCAAAACTTGATATAATCAGCACCGCCGTCAAACTCGGTCACGGCATCGTCATTGCCCACCAGATCCCCTGCGTCGTACAAATCGTCTTCATCGTCCGATTCAGTGTCACTCCCTCTCCATTTCGAGCTGCACCTGCGACGGCCGACGTGTTGGTGTCGCCTTCTAAACTTTGAGCCTTACCATGGCTACGACCGATGTAGAAATCATTCATGTTGTTCATAATAGTTTTCACAAATTCCGTTCTAGTGTCTTTCCACCGCTCAAACGCGCTTAGCCAGGCAGCTTCCGACAAGGTACAATCGCCGACAAGGTCAGTAAGCGATCGAAAAGGTTTGAATAGCACCAATGATAACACTGCGTACTTGTAGTGAAACTCCAATGGTGAGTCGCTTTCGGCATAAGGCAGCCGGTACCCTCGGATAACCGGGACACATTCTTGAGCTCGTTGTCCCAGGCAATGACTGTGCTGAAGCTGATGCCCACTCAAAAACGCCAAGGTCTCATCCTCGTGCTCACTTTTCCTCCGAAAGTAACGCATTGAAAACTCGTACATATTCAAATCGACCAGTTTAGCTGGGCGAAAAATGTAGTCGTCCAGGTAAGACACTGCCTGAAAGGTTGACGCACCGAACTTGTTGCATTGCCGAACAAGATTGCATGAGTACTCTCCTGACGTACACAGCTGTCGAATAATATCAACTAGCGGTAGTGTTGTGCATGTAGCACTGGAATAGCAACATGACCCCCAATACAAATACAACGCTGCCAATGGCCCAGCGACTTCCTGGCGATTGGTCATACTGTAGACAATAGATGCAACCCGCTTTCGAGCGACGGCCAGTCGGTCTTGCGCCGAGAGAGGTGCTGGCAGTGGTTGCTGCTGCTCTCTTTCTTGTCGACGTTTCAGAGCTCCAAGAGCAATAGCTACAACGGAATCAAGCCTTTTTGCTGTTTCGTTGCATATTTGCAGCAGTAGTGAATCCTGTGAGTAATCTCTTTGCCTCCCAGAAGAAATTGAATATCGTGATTGCATTTGAAACTGGCCATGATCGTGTAGTTGAACCCGTTAATATATTCATGGCCTAGTGGTCGAGAAATTTGAACCCCAGATGCGCAGAACTTCGTATCTGGCACTCTGTCTCTAGGAAAACATAGCGACAAAAGGATTCATCGTATGTTGCCCGAGATTTCTTAAAGCACGTATTCGTGTGGGACCACCAGTGCTGTTTTGCAGCAGTACCAGCGTCGAAACCATGTAATCTACGGATTCACGCGACAATCTGCCATCACATTTAGACGGCGGAAGCATCTCCAATAGACGGGTAAGATAGTCATTCTGGAAAGGGTCGTTGTCACTCGTACACTTCACCATTTGAAAAGAATTTGAACGCTGCAGCCACTCCGCAATGTCAATCGGCGTAAGCCCTGATTCATCCTTTAAATCCCGCTCGGAGGCCATACTAGCTTGTATAATTTCGCGTTCCACTACTTTGTGGATTGCCTGTTGTAACATACCCCGACACCGCGACTCTCGTGCGGTCTGCTTTGCTAGTTCAGTGGAGGAAAGCGAACGGCTCCAGAGCGGCCAGTGCATTGGTCGATGTTGAAGCAGCACGCTTCGTAATAAGTGCTGCGAACTGCACTTGATGCTACAGATTTTGCATTGCAGAAGTGGGGGCTCCGTGACAGCACGTTTTGCTTCTGCACTGTAGAGCCCTGTCTTTGGGTCCTTTCGTGCGCTTTCAGGTATCGGCAATGCCGCCGTGTACGAAATTGGAGCACTGCAACTCGAACACTGTTGTCGATCCAACTGTAAGGAAAGCTCGTTACGCACTATAGAAGAAACATACTCCTCGACTGACTTACATAACCCTTCTGCTTCGTTACTGAGTAGGATTTCTTCCATAGCGGTAGAATTGGGTGGGCAACCCTTCAGCCATATCAAAAATGAACGTGGAGTGCTCCACGCCCTTGTGTTTCGACCATGGCGAAGTACGCCTCCACGTAGCCAAACAAGCCGCGATGCTGCAGTGGCTTCTTAGTGGCTGGATCAATGCCTAAGCAGACTTTGATAAACGCATCCACTTGCCGCATGAATAACCGTGCAGACGCAGCATCATTTCCTAGCGTTGCTTCACGAAGTTCAGCTTTACTAGGCATTCTAGACTCCAACACATCGAACAGCGTTTCCACCGTTCCGATTCCAGTGTATTGGGCCATCGCGAAAGAGTTATCTGCGTTTGGTGTCAGTGTCACAAACAAAGCAGGCTGTCCAAACCGTGCTTGGAATGCAAAGGCGTTCTGTCTGCAGCCAGAGCGCTCAGCATTGCTTCCCCACACTGGGGCCGATGCAAGCTCAACGGTCTTGATAAACCGATTCACAGTCGCGTCGATTGCGTTGCCCCGCGGCGTGAACCCCTGCCGGCGTCGCTCATTAGCTAGTAGCGCCTGGCCAAGTTGGTCAACTGCAATAGTGTCGTAACCCTCGTACAAATGCGGAAAACGTTTGCAGCGCACCGAGTTTTGAATGTACATGTTTTGCAGTGACAGTTGATCAAACGCAACCAACGTGAACAACTCATCTCCAGCAAATTGACGTCCACTCAGATTGGTATAGTGCTTAATGCATTCTTTCACAGATACAGCCACTTTTCTGGATTCACCTGGATGGCCGCGACCGAAGGGGAAAAGATGAGGAAACATTCTCGCAAGTAGATCTCCATTAATAGTGCCAGAAAACTTGCTCGACCGCCTAACCATGAAAGACCTCTCATTTGCAGCGTTCTCCCCAGATCAGCAACGTAAGGGTGCTCAGAGGCCAGCACAGGCGACAGATCATCCGTTAATCCCACTCGTCGCTCCAAAACGGCGTCTTCATCGTCTCCATCTACTTGAAACGAGTCCGACTGGCAACGAACAGATTCTTGCTCCGTTGATATGCCATCGTTGAAATACTCTCCGTCATCTCGAACACGTTCAATAAACTGTTGGTCCACAGTATCGTCAGAATACTCCGCGTTCAGAACATCCTCGCTAGGCAAAACAGGATCATACAAGTGGTTGTAGGCCTTAAAAACTCGAATACACCTTTCGTCATCTTATTTCGGATTCGATGCATCTTTTTCACTTTTGCCAGTTGACCTTCTGTGAAATCTCCCACGAGAACGACTCGATAGGAGGTCACCTTGCCAATTGAGCGTGGTAGTAGTGAAATTGGAGCTCCAGGAGTGCAGTCAAACGCGAGACAATGTGATCGAATACAGCGATGACGTCCACCACGCATAACCCGCGTAACAGCTGCTATACTAGAGAGCTGCGTGATAAACCGCTCGGGAGTGTAAGCCCCTTCAAACGCTCCGGCAAATACCCCATGTAAAAGCCATTGGCTATAGCAAACTTGGGAATCATTCTGCGGTTAATGAATCTCATGCATTTATTGCAAATACCCATCCATGCACTTGGGCACCCATGGTCATCAACATAACAATGAATACCGCGAGGAGAAACCAGTACGTTCTCCAATCCATCAATGTGGGGAGGCGCACAGTACTGATTCACAAGAAGCCGAGGTAGATCGTCGCCAGCAACGCCCAGAATCGCCCGCAACTTATCCATAAACCTCCAGTCGGAACCTTCAATTCGAACAATTTCACGGGCTAGAACCCAGCTATCACACACTCCACACGTGCTTTCGTCCAGACCTTCCGCGCCCAATTCTTCACGAAGAGAGTTCATGCAACGATCTTGCTCTTCACTGTCTATCGGCTTCAGGAACAGCTTGTCAGGTTCTTGGCGGATCGCCAAGTATTGGCGTTTCATCCGATGCTGTCTTTTTGCTTTGCTCTGCTCCCTCTTGTGAGCAGCAGCGAGATGCTTCAGCAAATCGTCCTCGTCGCGCGGGCCATCTGGGTGCGCTCGCGTCTGTGATCCACTATCCGTATCTACTTAGCGGCAACAAAGAACGTATGAGTAAACCCCATCTGAATTGGTCAAAACGATAGCTTACGTTTCACGTAGCCACGAGAGCTGTCGGACACACCTTCAGCGCCCAATTGTTCACGGATGGGGCCCGAGCAACGGTCTCGCTCTTTATTGATCGCTGGCTCTGTCTCCAGAAGCGGTTTGCTATGTGCTTCTTGTCGGAGCAAGTATTGGCGTTACCGCGAACGGCGTTTTCTTGCGTTGTTCTGCTCCCTCTTGTAAGCAACATCTAGATGTTTCAGCAAATCGTCCTCATCGCTTGAGTCATCTACGTGCGCTCGTTACCGCGCTACCTTCTTCATATCTAGCAGCAGCAACAAAGAACGTATGAGCATCATACCCGCTCGCAAACCTGCTGCACTCCTTACCGCCCCCGAGTGCAGGATGTCACCACCTGCACCTCCGACGCGCTGCCGCGGTGAGCTGCTAGCACGCACACAACACCTCGTCAGACCAAGCTCGCAATCCTGTCCTTCTGCACGACCCCAGCCGCATGACAGCATGACCTACCTCTCACGCTGCAAATCGTCGAATGAGGGACGATCGACCGCGGCGAATCCAGCGCGCGCGCCTGCCCGCCATTTTGCCTGAAAAGTTTCTGCTGTGCATCGCTGCTCTCTGGGTGCTTTTGTATGTGGCGCCGACTTGACACTTGCTGAGGAAAGAGGACACAGTGGATCTTGAAGAAGCCTCCGTGGTGGTGTGGTGCACGCTAGCTACAAACCGGTACTAGCCAATACCGGTATTCAGTGTGACTTTTATTTTTGTATAGGCGCAACAACAGGAGCCATAGTGGAATGAAGTGAAAAAAGTCAAAACCGGTATTTTTCGAGGATGACATACGGTACTACGCCAAACGGGATAAGCGACAGTTCTACACTTCGTTACGAACTGCGAATTCCCTAGCTTCGCCATTGAATACAGCAGTTCCGAACATTCCGAGCATTCCGAACACGATTGCTCGCAAACAACACTATGCTGCACAGCCCAAGGCTTAATCATCAGCCGTAATCGTGGCGACACAGTTGAAGGTTGCGTGAACGGATACTGGACCTCCCTCCCCCAGTACCACAAAGTCATTCCAGAATTCACTGCGACCAAGTCACTGCGACCAAGAACCTCCAAGATGAACAGGGTACAGCCACCGACCCAAAGCAAGCTCAGCGACCGTGTCATTCGCAGCGTCTTGCAACGAGTCCAGCGATCTCGCTGCAGCATCAACAAGTTCCTAGAAAACGTTGCTGAAGACTTGAATGCACACCAAACATCGCCAGCCCAAGCCGAATCGATGACAATAGCAACACCAGACAAGGTTACCAAGCGGAAGCGGCAACTGGCTGACACATTTGAACCGCCGGTAAGGAAGACAAAAGAAGCAAGCACTGAGGACGACGCCATCGACGACGATACGCGTCTGAAGCGCCACCGCAGGCGGGTCAACCAGGAGCGATACCGACAGAGGCGACGCAAACTCACGCAGGACCTCGAAAACAGCGTGTACTACCTCCGAGCCGAGATTCAAATTCTCGAGGAGAAGCGCGAGAAGATCTCGTTCGGTCTCCCGACCAACGAGACGGTGTGGGCCGTGGCAGCAGAGTACTTTCGGGTCTTCCGCAACGGCTTCCTAGCACCTCGAGACCGACAAATGTCCACGCTGGATTTCCTGCATGCCACGATGGCGCCGGACGTGGACGCAGGGACGGTGCGAGGGTTGGAAGCCCTGGCGAGGAACTGGAGGGTGTTCACGCGGCACTTCGAGGACGTGCACGTCAAGTTGGAAAGGATGCAGCTGGTGGGCGAAGACTCGCTGCTGGCCGACATGACGATGAGCATCACGATCTCGACGAGGTCGCTGGAGTTCGCCTTCCCTCACTTATTGAAGAGGAGGAAGGGTGGGGACGAAGACTACATCACTAGTCAGCTGCTGGGCCAACGACTCGCTCTGCGCGGCTCGGTGCGCTTCGACTGGGACAGCAGCAGCAACCGGGTCGTGAGCTTAATCTCCCAAGTGGACATGGTGACTCCGCTGCTTCAGCTGCTGGGCACGTTGGAGCTCGTCTCGCGCGTGTTCGACGAGGCTCTCGTCAACCCTGAGGGAATCTGGTCGTGGATCGACTGCTCTATAGCAGCACCCTAGCCTGTTGACGAATTGGTTGGCGGTGAGTGATCCCGAGTCGAAGTGTCGATGCAATATCATTTCTTAGCTTGTCATGGCAAGAAAAATTTATCCGCCGGACTCGACAAAAGTTGTGGTTGCAGTTGGCAATTCTTTTCTCCTTTCGCTTGCTCGCACTAGCACACGCTCTTCTTGCACAGCACGTATGCCAGTCAAGTCTTGAGCCAAAGTGGACTTGCTTGAGATGACTGCTTTCCCAGCTGGCGCTCCGGCCGATTTTTTCAGGAATATTCATGCTCGTACTGCAGTCCGGAAACCTCTCAAACTGACGTGAGACCGTGTGGTGATGTGCTATCGTGGCGTGAGCCTCGTGGTCAACGTGTTCACGTCAGTGACGAATTTGCTTGAAATCGCACACACCCAGCTCAACAATGGACAACCGCCTCGCAGTGGAGACCCCAGACGAGTCTTCGTTGGATACGAGCTCTCCGCGCTTCCAGTCGCTCGAGTTGGTGGACCCGATGTGCGGCAGTGGCGAGGACGGCGACGGGCAGCTGGACGGGAACTTTGATATCGACGAACTCATGGACGAGGTAGCGAGAGCGGGCTATACGTCGACTCTACGGGGTCTCGCGCAGAGCTTGGGCCAAGACGTAAGTGAGCAAGACTCTGCGGGTTCGCCTAGGTCAGAGACTAGTGCCGCCACATCTAGCCCGACCATCAAACCCAAGAGAGCGAGGCGCGTCACCAGCAAGCAGCACATCGCTCAACTGCGAGAACTCGTCAAGAGACTGACGAGGGAGCTGAGGGGACTGCAAGGTGATCAAACCAAAGCAAATGGCGCGGAATTGGGCGGCAAGATGGTAAGTTCGTCCAGTCGACCGCTGTGGCAGCATATCGCCATGAGGCAACGCGATCGCCGACGCAAAGCGGAGGCCGACAACGACATGCTGCGAGAGATGGTGATGATCCAGTCGGAGGAGGCCGCGAGCTTGAGGCGCATCCTGACTCGCAGACACCGCATCAAGGTATTGTTGTTCGCCTTGTTTCCGTGAGTTTATTGTATTGGAAGCTAAGAGTGGCTTTATGACAGCTCTTGGAGGACATGTTGTGCATGAGGGCGACGACATCTCCGGTGGTGCCGGCTCTCGCTCTACCCGCTGACAACGAGCACATCTTGCACCAAATGTTGCTGGCTTGCGACGAACTGTACAACGAATCGAGGGCTTTCTTCATCGACAATGGCATCGTCGAGCTCTCGTGTCCCGGTCGCAAACGTCTCGTCAAGTGCAGCATCCTCAACGGCACCTTCTTCGACCTCACGCTGCGCAACCGGATCCCTTTCGGCTTGGATGACACCGCCAACGCTGTGTGGAACTGCATCACCGGCATGCGGAAACGAGGTGAAGACAAAGCCAAAGACTTCAAGAAGAACGTCGAGAACCACATGCAGCAGCTCAAAGAAGACAACGACGTCGTGACCAGCAGCTTCTACACGAAAACGCCGTGGTTTGAAGATCTCTCTGGTGCTCAGATAAGGAGCGTAACTTGTAAGTACGTTGAAGAGAATCGTGCCGTGATTATTTGCCGCATGGTGATCGAGCCGAAGCTCAAGGGCAGCAACTTGCCGGCCGGGTTTCAAGACCATGCCACGACGCGGATCGTCATCCAAAAGGAGGAGTCGCAAGGGTCCAACGAGAACGGCCCGACTCAACTGTGGATACACTATAACATGGCACGTCGTTGCGTCGGCACACAGAGCAGTGGAAGTTTGCCCGGTCCGATGAAGGCGGACTTTGAGTTTGGTGTTTCGTTGTGGGACGAGATGATTTCACGGATTCCTGAGGAAGTCGAAACGTATTTGATCGACCACGCTCGCTTCAGCTCTGCTGTGTAGTTAGTTGATCGAGGTTGAGTCGATGAACGCCATGAGCGCGTGCACGGAGACCACCACCCCGAGAAAGCAGTTGTTGTGTGCGATTGTGAGAAAGCAACAGCGCCCAATTCCGCATAAACACCAAGAGCACCACGTTTCGCCCGCCACCTATGGCTGTAATGGAGCCAATCGTTTCTCAACTCCCACACTCCAATGACTACGATGAGTATTACGCAGTGCCGTGCTCAACATCCATACGCTGATGAACCGCCTACAACTGAACTACATGTAGCAGTGCACTCTTGAGCTGACGTACTACTTCCCAACTCACCGTCGTCGTGCAATGGCGCTGGACACACTCGACAGCTTCATCTCGCAGTATCATCCGTCGACAATCGACTACCCCGCAGTCGATCGGATCGATGCACACGACCTTACTCCGGTCTTCAAAGCCAACGCCTTCAAGCACTCGCACTCCGTCGAGATCCCACAGAACGAATCGGTCGAGCCATTCTCAATGGAGTTCGACGCCGGACTGCAAGCTGCCCATGCCTTTCTCGACGATTTCGACACGGAGAAGGAGATATTCGACCCCGTAGAGAAGGCGCTGGATACGTCGCTGCGTACAAAGCTGAAGGCTCCATCTTCATTAGCGACGCCGCAGAGAGGGAAACCGAGGTTGTCCCGGAAGGAGGAGATCTGCGACCTTCGCGAGTCGGTCACGGAGCTCTTGCAGCTGCTCGATCAGCTGCGTTCAGCTTCAGCACCGAGTTCTCCGGAGATTGGAGACGGCATCGGATCGATGCCCTACCAGCCAGAGTCGCTGTGGCAGAAGATAGCTGCACGACAACTTTTACTACGGCAGAAAACAGAAGAGACGAACGCACAACTGCGGTCTCTTGTCGAGTCGAGGGTAAGACAGACCAAGAATCTCAAACGAATGTTCAACAGACGCAACGACGCAGAGGTACGAAGCTTAGCATTGAACTACAAGTGTTTGGATGTACTGGTACTCATGACTGTTTCGGTCTGGCAGACGCTGGAGATGGTCGGTCTTAAGCGTCGGAAGCACGTTCACAAGGCCGCTCCACCACCCAAAGACAACACCAAAGTGTTTGAGAAACTACTCAACGGCACCGACGAACTGTACGCCGGACTGGACAAGCTGTTCGTCGACAATGGCATGCCGAAAGTGCCATGTCCTGGACGCAAGCGACAAGTTCATCGAGACACCGTTAACGGAGCCTTCGTCGTGTTGCTCGACAAGAGCAAGGTGCCGTTCGACCTGGAAAAGACTGCCAAGGCGGTGTGGAAGCTGCTCGCTGGTCGACACCGCAAAGATGGACCGTACTTCCAAGAAACGATCGACTGGGAGTCTCGAGAAGACGGCGACACCGTCACCAACTACGTGTCCTTCAACTGCGTCGCTGGAGACGTCTCTGCAGAGCTCCAGTCACGAGAAGTGGCTCGCAGATACGTGGCCAAGGACCGCACGTCGTTCATCTGTCGGTCCGTCATGGAGCCAACCCCGACGGGGGTCTATGGCAAATTGGGTCTCAAGTTCTACGAGACGATGGTGGTCGTCGTGAAGCGAGGCGAACCGCTAGCGTCAGGACAGGAGACCTCCATCATCGAGAGTTACCTGTGCGCGACGCGGCACGACGAAGGCACCGAAGTGGCTCGCAAGTTCCGCGGCCAAGTGTACGTCGACATCGCGATCGAAGGCTGGGAACGCACGCTGACCGTCAACAACCAGGACATCGAGAACTTGCTGTTTGATGAGGCCATCCGGGTTGGTTAAGGAATCATGTGGCCAATCTCGCAGTCTCCATTTGGTCACGGCAGGTCTCTGCACTTTGGGAAGGAGAAATGATGCAGAACCGGATGTGAGCTGCAGTTTGCAATGCCTGTAGGGCAGATAGGCTGTTGGCCGCAACCCGCTCTTTGTCAACGTGGGGTGTCTTTGTCAGGTTGTGGCTATCACGACGATCTGCTAACGTCTACGCCACCACACTGAGCTTACTTTCACTATGACTCATGATCATGCCTCTCCCGGCCACATGGACTGGGGAGGAGAGGGGCAGGCGGGCGGTCTCCTACGGCTGGTCTGGTCTCCCTAGTATAAAAGACTCATTTAGAGTGATCCGAAGGAACTCATTCACCGTTTTACTCAGTTGTGTGTTGATAAGGCGATGGCTGTGTCGACTGAAGGGGATCTGGACACGTTGCTGGACTTGGCGTCGACTTACGACCCTGCTGCCACTAAATTGGGCTTTCTGGACGAAGACGGCGGCCCAGAGTTCTCCTTCGATGTCGACGACACGCTGAGTACGCTTCAGGACCTCGCCAGCTCCAATCCACTGCTCGACGTTGGTATCCCGTGCGATGCTCAGTCGCTATCGATGGACGCGGGCATCACAGCAGTCCCATGGACAGTCGAGTCTTCTCCTTCGAAGCCTCGTCGTCGGCCGGCGCCATCCCGTAAAGAAGAAATTATGGAGCTACGGAAAACAGTCAAGAAGCTCTCGAAAACTCTTGAGGTCGCCAAAGCTGCGTTTGGAGGTGTTCCAGATAAACAAAAGCCGACACTAGCAGTGCTGGACAAGTCTCCGTGGAAGGACCGAGTGGATCGAGAGTTCGAGCACCGCAAGATATCAGAAATGACCAACGCCACACTACGCCGGGAGATCATAGACCAAGCCCACAATGCTGCCAACCTCAAGCGAATGCTCAAGCGGAGATACGATGAAGAGGTTAGTACTTTGTCTATTGTGTTTGATATTTCTCAAGCGACCTAAAGGAAACTTTTGGGTACTGTAGATGCTGGAGATTATGCCGGTCCAACGTCGAAGCAAAGAAGGGAATGCCAAAATGGCGAAAGACAACGAGCGAATCTTTCAAGAACTCTTTTGCGGGATTGACCAAGTGTACGCAGGCGTCGACGGCTTGTTCAAGCAGAAAGACATGCAGAATTTCTCTGGTCACAAGAAATACGTTTATCCGAATGTCGTGAACGGCACTTTTCTGGAGATTATGCACAAGAACCACGTGCCTTTCAGCATGACAAACGCAGTCACTGCTGTGTGGAAAGCACTGGGTGGACGGAAAGCTCAAGACGGGGCCCACGTCCAAGCAAAGGTATTTTTTTAAATATTTTTTATGGCATGAAGAATAAGAACTAAACTGCGTTTGTAGATGTGTGCGCAGATGACGGAGCAAGCAGACACCACCATGACCAACTACTTTAGCTACACCTGCTGTGCGGAAGGGTATTCCAACTTTGTGCAAGAGAGGTTTGTAGCCAAAAGTTCGTGGACAAGAACCGCGCAGTGTTTGTCTGTCGCGTCCGTACAGAGCCAAAAAGCCGCAGTCTCGTTCCTCTCGGCTTGCGACTGCAAGAATTAAACATCATCGTCGTACGGAAAGGGCAGGGATTGGCCTCTGGTCAGGAGTGTGCTGTCATTGAAATGTGTTTGCAAGTCACAAGGAGCGACGAAGGGAAACAAGAAGCGCTCCAATTCCGAGCCCCAACGTATTCGAAAATCGCCGTCAAAGGCTATGACACCAAGTTGAAACTCTACAGCCAACGCATAGAAAATATTCTGTTTGACGAAAGCTTAGCCACTGTCACAGGACGATAAAATGAAAGTGATTCCTTCCTACCTGGACTTTTACTTTTGAAGCAACTGCACAGCTGAAGCGAAGCGAGCTCGGTCGATCAAATATGTTTCGACGTCGTCGGGGATCCGTGAAACTAACTCGTCCCACAGCGAAATGCCAAAGTTGACATTGATCGGACCCCGCAAGCTCACGTTGGTGGACGTGCCTTGGCTTTGACGGGCGGCACTGAAATTGATCCACAGTTGGGTTGGTCCGTTCTCGTTAGACCCTTGCGACTCCTCCCTTTGGATGACGATCCGCGTCGTGGCATGGTCTTGAAACCCGGCCGGCAAGTTGCTGCCCTTGAGCTTCGGCTCGATCACCATGCGACGAATAATCACGACACGATCCTCTTCAACGTACTTGCGAGACACGCTCCTTATCTGAGCACCAGAGAGACCTTCAAACCACGGTGTTTTCGTGTAGAAGCTGCTGGTCAAGACGTCGTTGTCTTCCTGCAACTGCTGTACGTGGTTCTCGACGTTCTTCTTGAAGTCTTTGGCTTTGTCTTCGCCTCGTTTCCGCATGCCGGTGATGCAGTTCCACACGGCGCTGACGGTGTCATCCAAGCCGAAAGGGATCCGGTTGCGCAGCGTGAGGTCGAAGAAGGTGCCGTTGAGGATGCTGCACTTGACGAGACGTTTGCGACCGGGACACGAGAGCTCGACGATGCCATTGTCGATGAAGAAAGCCCTCGATTCATTGTACAGTTCGTCGCAAGCCAGCAACATTTGGTGTAAGATGTGCTCGTTGTCAGCGGGTAGAGCGAGAGCCGGCACCACCGGAGATGTCGTCGCCCTCATGCACAACATGTCCTCCAAGAGCTGTCATAAAGCCACTCTTAGCTTCCAATACAATAAACTCACGGAAACATGGCGAACAACAATACCTTGATGCGGTGTCTGCGAGTCAGGATGCGCCTCAAGCTCGCGGCCTCCTCCGACTGGATCATCACCATCTCTCGCAGCATGTCGTTGTCGGCCTCCGCTTTGCGTCGGCGATCGCGTTGCCTCATGGCGATATGCTGCCACAGCGGTCGACTGGACGAACTTACCATCTTGCCGCCCAATTCCGCGCCACTTGCTCTGGTTTGATCACCTTGCAGTCCCCTCAGCTCCCTCGTCAGTCTCTTGACGAGTTCTCGCAGTTGAGCGATGTGCTGCTTGCTGGTGACGCGCCTCGCTCTCTTGGGATTGATGGTCGGGCTAGATGTGGCGGCACTAGTCTCTGACCTAGGCGAACCCGCAGAGTCTTGCCCACTCATGTCTTGGCCCAAGCTCTGCGCGAGTCCCCGTAGAGTCGACGTATAGCCCGCTCTCGCTACCTCGTCCATGAGTTCATCGATATCAAAGTTCCCGTCCAGCTGCCCGTCGCCGTCCTCGCCACTGCCGCCGGTCGGATCCACGAACTCGAGCGAGTGGAAGCGCTGCAAGTCGACTGGAGGTTGTGCTTGTAGTCTGGGAGAGCTGGAGAGCGACGAAGACTCGTTTTGAGCATCCATTGCGAGGGTTGTCGAGTTGGGTCTCTGCGATGAACGAGCAAATGTGTCACTGACGTGAACAGGTTTACGGCTACCGTCATTTGAGTTACACAAATTGAGCTGCTCAGCACTGGATCTCGCGAAAAATCGGCCGGAGCGCCAGCTGGGAGAGCAGCAAGTCTGGCACATGTGCTGTGAAGCAATGGAGCGTGCCAGAAGACAAGAATGGCTCTTCCACTGCAACCACAACCTTTGTCGAGTCCGAAGGAGCTATACTTTCTTGCTGTGGCAAACTAAGCTAAGCGCTACAATACGTAGTAATGTTGTGAGAGAGAAAGAGACACAGCACAGACGATAAGCGAGGGATTGTACCGTCGGAGCGGCGCTTTCTTGGTTATTCTTGGCCTCGAGTACCATCAGCAGATTAGCAGTTCTTCCCCAAACTTTCAATGCCCGTGGCAGCGTTGTGCTTTCAGTCACCATGATAAGATGCAGCTGATTTTGAGTTTTCCTACGCCAACCGAGTCTGTATTCCGCTTTTGAAATACGTACATGTTCTGTTATCCATAGTGCAGAGATAATTAGAGAGGGGATAGACTGTAGTTTATTTGGCTTGACTCCTACTACACCCTTCCGTTCGCGAGTTCAGTTTGAATTGATCTCGTCGCGCGATCACGGCAAGGTAACAGCGAGTCGTACTCGTCTCAGGAGCTTGCTCTCCTTCAGCGCTTCTGGTTGCGTCAGACCTGTCGGCAGGGTCGATCCTCCTTCCGCCATTTTCGATGATTCAAAGCACCCAAACTGAGTTGAAGATTTAGGTCGTTTTTTCACGAGTGATGTCGGTATCGCTCTCACTGAGCCACAGCCCGTTCTGCAAGTACTGTACAATGAATTGTCAATGTCATGGCATCGACACTTCGACTCGGGATCACTCACCGCCAACCAATTCGTCAACAGGCTAGGGTGCTGCTATAGAGCAGTCGATCCACGACCAGATTCCCCTCAGGGTTGACGAGAGCCTCGTCGAACACGCGCGAGACGAGCTCCAACGTGCCCAGCAGCTGAAGCAGCGGAGTCACCATGTCCACTCGGGAGATTAAGCTCACGACGCGATTGATGCTGCTGTCCCAGTCGAAGCGCACCGAGCCGCGCAGAGCGAGTCGTTGGCCCAGCAGCTGACTAGTGATGTAGTCTTCGTCCCCACCCTTCCTCCTCTTCAATAAGTGAGGGAAGGCGAACTCCAGCGACCTCGTCGAGATCGTGATGCTCATCGTCATGTCGGCCAGCAGCGAGTCTTCGCCCACCAGCTGCATCCTTTCCAACTTGACGTGCACGTTCTCGAAGTGCCGCGTGAACACCCTCCAGTTCCTCGCCAGGGCTTCCAACCCTCGCACCGTCCCTGCGTCCACGTCCGGCGCCATCGTGGCATGCAGGAAATTCAGCGTGGCCATTTGTCGGTCTCGAGGTGCTAGGAAGCCGTTGCGGAAGACCCGAAAGTACTCTGCTGCCACGGCCCACACCGTCTCGTTGGTCGGGAGACCGAACGAGATCTTCTCACGCTTCTCCTCGAGAATTTGAATCTCGGCTCGGAGGTAGTACACGCTGTTTTCGAGGTTCTGCGTGAGTTTGCGTTGCCTCTGTCGGTATCGCTTCTGGTTGACCCGACTGCGGTGGCGCTTCAGACGCGTATCGTCGTCGATGGCGTCGTCCTCAGTGCTTGCTTCTTTTGTCTTCCTTACCGGCGGTTCGAAGTTGTCAGCCAGTTGCCGCTTCCGCTTGGTAACCTTGTCTGGTGTTGCTATTGTCATCGATTCGGCTTGGGCTGGCGATGTTTGGTGTGCATTCAAGTCTTCAGCAACGTTTTCTAGGAACTTGTTGATGCTGCAGCGAGATTGCTGGACTCGTTGGAAGACGCTGCGAACGACACGGTCGCTGAGCTTGCTTTGGGTCGGTGGCTGTACGCTGTTCATCTTGGAGGTTCTTGGTCGCAGTGACTTGGTCGCAGTGAATTCTGGAATGACTTTGTGGTACTGGGGGAGGGAGGTCCAGTATCCGTTCACGCAGCCTTCAACTGCTGCTAATCAAACCGGAACCTTCGGTCACAATCACGCCGTTGACAAGTACTGTGACTAATTTCCTGCAGCTTGTGTGGACTGTGCCCGAAGTAACAACGCGCAGTTGACTGAGTCATCCTTGAAGCCCTCGAGGGCAAGGCCTTCAGTACGTTCACTGGTAGGAGTCATCCAGCAAGAAGCACTCCATTCGTTCAGAGATCCGCGTCAGCATTTCATCCCAAGCAACAATCGCCATGTCAACGTCTTCGTGGGTTTGCGAGTTTCGCGGTAGTGGCACATAGCGCGACACCGAGTGCAGTGTCTTGATGTAGGTCGTCTCTTCATCCGCACCTTCAGCTTTTCCCATCACAATCCGCAAAGTACCTCGCAGAGTAATCCCAGGACACCCGTTCTCGTGCTTGGGTTTTGTGAGCAACTGGCAGATGAATACTGTGCGATCAGTCTCGACGAACTTGCGCACAACTTTCCGGATCTGAACGCTGTGGAGGTTTGGAAAACCTGCAGTCGTCGCGAGGTAGCTGATCGTCATGGCGTCGTTGGACTTCTGCGAGTGCTGAGCGTGGAAGTCGACCTGTGCGTTAAAGTCCTTGACGCATTTTAAACCTTCCATGCATGCCTGCCCCAATGCCGCCCAGACCGCGTCTTCGGTCGCTTTCCTGGAGAAAGGAACCAGTTGCTTCTCCATGATCTCGAGGAAGACCCCATTTGTAGTCTTTCGATCGGTGTGACGGGTCTTGCCCGGACAAGGCACTTTTTCCAGCCCAATGAGTGCTTGGTCGATGTCGACGTAAGAGCTGTCGGTGTCCAGCAGCATCGTCTCCAGAACGCATAAAGTGTTTTCCACGTCGTCAGTCTCCGCTGACTTGAGTCTCTTGACGCCGAGCATCTTCTCCATCATCTGCCAGCCCACCGACGAATTATTTAGCATTGTGGGAATATTATACCGACAAACTTCCAAGCCTACCTCGATCCTCGATCGTCGTTTGAGTATGCGCTTCAAATTCTTGGCCTCTTGCACTTGCAGACTCAACATCTCCCGCAGCATGACGTTGTCTTGTTCGGATCGCTTGCGGCGCTCAAGCTGTCGAGTGGCAATCTGCTGCCACATGAGTTCTCTTGCTTCGGCCTGATCGTGTAGCAAAGTCTCCGCAATCACTTGCGGCTTGCTGTGGAGGGATTCCAGTTCCGTCGTCAGCTCCTCGACCGTGCACTGAAGCTGACTGATCTGCTGTTTCATGGTCACTCGCTGCCGTCGTTTAGGCCTCTGCTTGGTAGTGGAATTGCTTGAATTGTCCTCGTCGTTCGAGCTGCTG
The DNA here is from genome assembly GCA_011947325.1 of Phytophthora macrochlamydospora. NCBI lineage: Eukaryota > Oomycota > Peronosporomycetes > Peronosporales > Peronosporaceae > Phytophthora > Phytophthora macrochlamydospora. The sequence continues at coordinate 26,904 of JAAVTH010000251.1, forward strand.
ACACTTCCGGAGCTCTTGCTACCAGCAGCAAAACTCACTTGGTCGTGATGCTGTTCGCCAGAGCTAAAAGACTCGTCTAGAAACTGCAGCGCAGCGTCGAGTTCTGCGTCCATGTCGCCGTCCGAGCCCAAGAGAAGCTGGTCGACGTCTTCAAGCGGCTCGAGGGGTGAAGACTCGACATTGGTGGCTGTTCATCAACGCCAGCAGGTTCGTGATCATGAAGGCTGCTTGGGTTCGGTAAATTCACTTGCGGGGCCATGGCCAAGTGAGGTCTAATCAAGCAACAGAAAGTGAATGTAACAGGTACTTAGCAGTTACTTACGTTTTGGCTAGGATTATAATTATTAGAACATTTTAGTAAATATGCAGAGTAGGGCAGGCCGTGGGAGCAAAGCTCTCAACTGCCCGAACTGCGAGGGCGGCAACCTCGTCACTTTCCAATTTGGCCGCCCTCTCAAAGACCTCGCCTGCTTCCTTCATTTTTGATATAGTGTACGTCGACGGTATAGATAAAGTCGCCAACTGGCAGAGCTGCCGCACTAGTCTGTGTGTGCCTTCCTGCACGATAAATCCACTACCTGTCCGCAGATATGGGCTTGGCCTTGCCGCAATGTGGTCTGGTGTTGAATATTGCATACACTTTGTCAAAAGAAACACTCTAGTGTGTATGAATTGGATGAATATCTGAAGCATGTCCGCACCGTGAACGTGCGGCCATGAGCTGCTTCGAAGGCTGACTAGTAGTCGCCTGGATGTTCCCAGGCAAATCCGTCTTCGACTTCTCGGCTCATGTTTGTTTATCAAGACATCACATCGGACGACAAAAGATCCTGCGCACTAGGAAGCTGGCCTTGGATGAGGTGTTCGAGCCGCTTGGCTACTCGGATCTGCTCTTCCAATCGCTCCCGAAGACTCGCGTTCTCCTTCTCGGCCTCCCGTCTAGCCGCGTATTGTCTTGTTGCTAGCTGTCGCCAACTCACGACATCTCCATCGGTGGCAGCGTTGAGAGTCTCAGTTGAGTTTTCATCGCTCGATGGTGGTACATTTGAAGTTTTCTTGCTCTGGACGTTGAGCACTTGTAGCTGGTGCTCCAATTGCTTGACCACATCCCGTAGACGAGCGATGCGCTCCCGCACGCGACCACGCTCTTTGGTGGGGATCATGGGCCACCTCAGCTCGGCCGAAGAACTGCGACGAGTCGAAATTGGCGGGTCTGAACTTGCATGCTTGACGTCTGCGACTAGAGGCGTAACTTGAGCTGGTTGCTGCATCACATGTGTAGGGAGACTGTCACCAATGAGCATGGACTCGATCTCGATTTTATCCAGGAACTCGGTGGAATTGCCACAGTCTCCGATTGTTGAAAGCGCACTGAAGTCGTACGAGTCGATGAATGCCAACACCTCGTCAAGAGAGGCGTCGTCGTTGTCGAGAAGCATGGTGGAAGTGTTCATAATAATACTAGAAATGGTGGAGTTGCGTTGGGCAGTGCTTCAATTCGAAAATGACGAGCTTTAGCGTTCATTTCCGCTGGATAAGTCGGTCGGACACAAAGGTGCTTTCAAAGGACCGGTAGGTAGTGCACTGGTATGTGTCGAGGATAACGCTTTTCGGCGCTGCAATGTGTTTGGCAGTCGATATCAGACACCCAAACAGAAATGGATATGGTCCCTGGCCACTTGCCAGCAGCGACTGCAGTCTCACGATTGTATCACACTTTACGACACTACCTCTCGGGAATCTAGCTTGCTTTTGGTACCTGCGGCAGGACAGGATTCACGATGGTAAGACACGCCCAAGCACCTCTGCAGCGGAAACGCTTTACGTCTGGCTGAGACTATCCATCGAGATGGTCTCGACGTCCACCATGAACCGTGGAACGAGCTCGTCCCAAAGCGCGATGGTCGTCGTCGCCGCTGGATTCTTCTTCTCGGGAGGAGGTTGTCAAGACACGCTAAAGTACATTTTGACAACGGAGGTGTCGACACTTGCAGCGTCCGATGGTACCACCACAAGTTGCGCTGTCGTCTCTGTGAGAATTCCCTGACGATTGCTGGTGATCTTGGGCTCCGTGATCGTCTTGCAGATATATACGACGCGACCTGCATCGGTGTATCGACGCGCAACCTTCCGAGTCTGGCCGCCAAGAAGCTCCTTGCCAGTTGAATTGACCGCGAACAATACCATCTTGATGGTATTATCTTCTTCGTTCGAGGGTGGAGACGGAGACGATCCGCAGTGGATTGAATTTCTTGCGAGATGGAGATACATGGCTGCCGCAGAGTCTCCCACACTGCAGCACTAGCCTTTTGGACGCTGAAAGGAAGCATTCGCGTTTCAAGAAGCTCGTAGTAGGCGCTGAGGATCACGTCGGTGTACACCTGGCGAATAAAACCAGCGAGAAGTACGCTTTCTATCCGTTTGGCAGCAAATAAATCGCCAATTCCAATGTGAAGTTCGTCCACGTCGTCCACCATTTCTTGACGGTCGTTGGTGGTGTTTATGGGGACGTTTTCCCATTCTTTGATGAACAGCAACTCCTCCATCATCTACAAGAAACCGGGAAAAAGTAGAGTGCTAGTTAAACCACAAGCAAGTAAACGTACTCCAATCCGATGTCTTCTAGTATCGACCATTTCTCGCAGTTTGGCATTCTCATCTTCAGATTTACAACGGCGATCAAGCTGCGACTGTGGACGCGCCTCCACAGCGAATCGTTTACCGTACCGAGTGTGGTTTTCCTCATACTCTTGGCCCTGAGTCGAGGCTGCTCTTCCAGCGACTGCAACTCCCTCTTGAGCTCCTGCACTTCCTTTCGAAGACAGTAAATTTTATCCTTTGGGGACACCCGACGCAACTTCGAGCTCGATTTTCGGTTCCACGCTTCGTCGTTGGCCATTTTATTGATTTCGTCGCCGCTGGTGCAGGATAAATCGGATTGGCCACGCGCTTCCATAGGTTCTTTTGGGTCGTAGTGGACAAGCAAGTCTTCGAATATGCGAAGATCCATGTCCATTAACACCTGTCAGTGCCTGTCGCCTTCAAATCGATGGCTTCGTTTGATCAGCAAAACTAAAGTGAGTCAGAAAGAAGTTTTGTCAGAGCTTACCATACGATGTCGTCTTGTAATCGGCCGTTGTGCAGACGGTGACGTGTCTGACAATGACAACGTTTGCAGCTTGCCAAGCATTACATTTTTATTAAACGCTCGCTACGTACAGAGCGCCCTTAATTCGAGCCACCGTTGCAGAAGTTATCCATTAGAATGGTTTCGACGTCGACGTTGAACCGTGGAATGAGCTCGTCCCAAAGCTCGATCATCGTCGATAGGGCTGGGTGCTTATCTCCCGGAGGTGGCTGTCGAGCCGCGCTAAAGTACATGTTGATAATCGAGGTGTCGGTGTCTGCAGGTTGCACCACAATCTGCAACGTCGTCGTTGTAAGATCTCCCCTGATTGCCAACTTTCTGTTCTGTGAGCATCTTGCAGACAAATATCTGTCGCTTTGCATCGGCGTATCGACGCACAACTTTTGCGTGCAGAGAAGCTCTTTGCCACTTGAATCCGCCTCGAAAAACATCATCTTGATGGTATTATCATCACTATCCGAGTGATGAGGGTAAAGGCGTACGTGATCCTCAGCAGGCTTGATCTCTTGCATGTGTGAGATCACAATCTGCCCCAGAGTATACCAGACTGCTTTGTTTACTTTTCGGAAGCTGAAAGGCATCAGTCGCTTTTGAAGCAGCTCGAAGTAGACGCCGTCAATTACGTCTGCGTTCAGGTTGCGAACAATACCAGTGAGACCGACGTCTCCCATCCGTTTGGCAGCGAACAAATCGTCGATTTTATAGTGAAGTTCGTCCACGTCATGAAGCATTTGGTTCACAATATCTTGACGTACTTCGGTTGAGATCTTGGGCATGTTGTTCAGTCCTTTGATGAATAGGACGTCTTCCATCATCTACAAAGAACAAGAAATCGTCAATGATAATTATACACTGAAGCAAACAACTAAAGGATGGAGCTACCTCAATCCGATTTCGCCGCTTCAAAATTCGTCGGAGATTCTTGGCTTCCAGTATCTGAACGGCGACGATTTCTCGTAGCTTGGAATTCTCGTCTTCGGATTTGAGGCGGCGCTCCAGCTGCGATAAGGCAATGCGTCTCCACATATCTCGACGTTGCGGGTCGCTCGCTTCATTCAGCGATGTTTCCTTGATCCTCGCAGCTCTCAGCCTGGATTCTTCTTCTAAAGACCGCAACTTCTGCTCGAGTTTCAGCTCTTCTTCTCCAAGAAAACGAAGTTCGTCCTTGGGCGATAGTCGACGTAGTTTCGACCGCGATTTCCGTCCCCATTTCTGCAGCACTTCGTCCCGGTCCATGATATCGAAACTGTTGTCGCTGTTGGGCTTGTTGGGGTCGGAATCGGATGAGTCGGACGATTGACCAAGCACGTCTATGAGCTCTTTTGGGTCGTAGTGGGTAAGAAATTCGTCGATGGTGTGAAGTTCCACGTCGGGGTCCATACTGACAGCGATCTTGAGACGGCGAGGTGCGGCTTACAAGGACAGCAAACTGTCGTCAAATGTCATTCCGTCAGGAAAAACAACACTGACGTTGGAGCGAGAGCTTACCATAGAGTCGCATCAACAACGTCTCGTAATCACATATGTGTACCGTGTGAGTGCGTTGTAGATGGTGACGTTGTCTGACAGAGGTAATTGAGGTGAGAGCTGAATGTTGACATTTTTTCAACGTTTTGATGAGGAACGGAGGCCATCGATTATTAAGGTTCTAACACCTGGAGCTGCTGCGAAATTCTGAAGGATTCTACGCTACCAAGTCGCCACCTCAGTAGCAGAAACGGTTTAGAGGCTATCCATTGCAATGGTCTTGACGTCGACGGTGAACTGTCGCACGTGCTCGTCCCAAAGCTTGATGATCATATCAATCACTGAGGTGTCAGCGCCTGAAGGTTCCACCACAATCTGCGTCGTCGTTGTTGTTGAATTAAATGGCCAGCCCCGGAGTCGATTCACAACAGCAGAATGAAAACACTGCAGAAGGCGTTATTCACCCCCAATTTGGTGGAGCAAGTTGCCTGAATTTCAGGTACTGGATACGCGAAGCCCAGCAAGTCCGGCGAAGCCCCTGGGGTCAGGGTCAAACGCCTTCCGAGCGCTCTGTCGGGAACTGACAAAACATAAAAAGTTATGTTTTGCCGACTTCCTGGGTGCCAATCGCGACTGGCCGTCGTCAACGGCATTTTTCACGGACGTCTGCTCCGAGATTCCTCCAATACTTGGGACGAAAGTGCTTCCGCATGACATTTTCGTGCTCTACCATCAAATGAGCCGATTATTTCATCGCTTACTACCGCATCCAGACGAAGGAGGAATACAGGTAGTAAGAAATACGAATCCACCACCGATATTTGGAATCAAGGTAAGCAGCTGTCTCCCAACAGTACCAACTACGCGATTCTTCCCAAATTTGCGATCGCAAGACTGGAAGGTGATTCTCCAGCAAGTTCCGGAGTTGATGCATCATCCGATGGAAGACCTGGGGTGTCCTCGACAAAGGATTCATGAGACCTTGTCCAGTGTGATTTCTCTACGTGGATATCTACTGCCGTTAATTCATGATGTGATGGTACGAATGTGCTTCGGAGACCTCGCAGTCGTTCACGACTATACTTCCTCAGAGAACTAAATCCTACCATCCAAAACTGCGTTCGTCCGGAATGCCAGAATATCGAAACGGTAGAACACTGTTTTTCACGTGCCCGTCATTAGAACCAATGTGGAGCGAACTATGGAGCCGGTGGTCGAGGTTCTTTTGCGTCGACCTAAGCTGGAGGTTGCTGCTCTTCCCAAGATTGCAAGACCTCCGTAGGAACTGGAGAAGTGAACACAAAGAACTAGTGCTTCTGTGGAGGATCTACACAGCGATTGTGTTTCATGCAACATGGCGGCTCAGAAACGACATTCATTTCCAGAAACGACAGCTGAAGTGCCAAATATTCTCAATCTTCTGAACTCGTTCAAGATGCACTACCAATTCCTCTACCAACGCGCACATGAGCTTCATTGCAACCGCGCTACTGTGGTCTGCGTGCTGCAACAACTTGGCTTTGATCCGCCAGAAAATAATATCCCGGAACCTATGCACCACATGTGGACGACACGAACGTAACTCTCACGGATAGAAAGCTTATCACCTTAAGACGAGAAATCCGCTAAACAGTTAATCAATTCAATTTCCTCCTGCGTCGTCGTTGTTGTAAGAACCCCTGCTCGTTGTCTGCGCGTTTCTGCTCCGTGACCATCTTGCTTGTCGCTTTGCATCGGGGTATCGACGTGCAGCTTTTTGTGTGCGAAGTAGCTCGCTGCCCCTTGAATTCGCTCCGGAAATCTCGATCGCTTTGGTGTTATCGTCTTCCTCCGAGTGCTGAGGGCAGAGGCGCACGTGACCCTCAGCAGGCTTGATCCCCGTGTATTGGAGATTCCAAGCTCCCCTAGAGTTTGCCACACTGCTTTGCTTGTCTTTCGGGCGCTGAAAGGCATCATTCGCTTCTGAAGGAGCTCAAAGTAGATGCCCTTGATCACTTCAGCGTTCAGGTGACGGACAGTACCAGAGTCCTTGATCTCTCTCATTGCTTTTGCAGTGAACAAGCCGTCGATTCCATAGCGAAGCGCGTCCACGTCACGAAGCATCTTGATGCCAATATTTTGACGGTCAGTAGTTGTGCTTTTGGGCATCTTATTCAGTCCTTTGATGAATAGAACTTGTTCCAATGGCCAAAGCATAAAGCTTACCTCGATTCAAAATGGCACATGGATCGTATACGGAACTGATCTGATCTAGGCCGTTCTGGGGTTGCCCCCCGCGAATAAATCCAAGTCGGTGTTTCGTGTCCGTTCGCGGTGGAACTCATCGCTGGGCCCGCCTCCGCAACTACCGCGCGGGTTTGCTGCGTCTTCGCTCCTCGCTCCTCGCACCCGCTCGCTCCTGCTCACTCCCGAGGTCACACAAAATCCTGGCACAAAAACCAGTTCCTAGAGCAGATCAGGTCTGTAAACGATCCAAAAGAAAATCTTCCTTCAAAATTCGTCGGAGATTCTTGGCTTCCAGCATCTGAACGGCGACGATTTCTCGTAGCTTGGAATTCTCGTCTTCGGATTTGAGGCGGCGCTCCAGCTGCGATAAGGCAATGCGTCTCCACATATCTCGACGTTGCGGGTCGCTCGCTTCATTCAGCGATGTTTCCTTGATCCTTGCAGCCCTCAGTCTGGATTCTTCTTCTAAAGACCGCAACTTCTGCTCGAGTTTCAGCTCTTCTTCTCCAAGAAAACGAAGTTCGTCCTTGGGCGATAGTCGACGTAGTTTCGACCGCGATTTCCGTCCCCATTTCTGCAGCACTTCGTCCCGGTCCATGATATCGAAACTGTTGTCGCTGTTGGGCTTGTTGGGGTCGGAATCGGATGAGTCGGACGATTGACCAAGCACGTCTATGAGCTCTTTTGGGTCGTAGTGGGTAAGAAATTCGTCGATGGTGTGAAGTTCCACGTCAGGGTCCATACTGACAGCGATCTTGAGACGGTGAGGTGCAGTCTATCAGAGCTATCCACAATGTCGCATCAACAAGTCTCGCAATTGTACAAGAACGCCGTCTGTTGTAGTACACCAAGATCGCCTTGTAGATGGTGACGTGGTCTGACAAAGAGTTTATATGACACTTTTATTAAACATTTTTGCTATGGAAGGAGTGCCATCAATTCGCACGGAACGGAGCCGTCAGGCCACCGTTGCCTGATAAGACGTTGAAGCTGCTCTGCCACTTGGATCTGTGTCGTTAGCTTTGCGCGGAGCTCCGCGTTCTCTTCTTCGGACTTTCGTCGGACGGCATACTGTCGAGCTGCAATGTCACGCCATAATTCTGCTGGGTCGACATCAATATCACACCTGCTTGCGTCATTGGGTTGGTTGTGGCGAGGTCCAGCCAACGTTGATGAAGATTGCGCTGCTTCGGCACCTTCTAGAGCATTGCCACCGTCGATACTGACGTTGTTGACTCCCTCAATGGCAGCCAGGATGGCTGCGACTGTGTTCTCGTCCAGCTGCTTGGAATCTCTTGCTGTGGGCTGTGCGTCGATGCAATCGAAGTAAATGGTGCCATTGTCTCGTGATACGTAGGCGGAATCCATGTCGCCGCTGTCGTGGTGTCCGTCAAGTTAGTTAATGGGGAACATGTCGACTAAGATCTCGAGCCGACAAGCGTATAATACAGCTCGACGGCATGGCGTTTGAGACAACACTCTGCCGCAAAGTTCATAGCGCAATGCGGTCGGAGTGCACGAAAATCCATCCGAGAGATTTACTGCCGTGATCTGCGTCGTCGTGTCGACGATTTTCGGTCAGAGATCGGATTACGGCAATTCAAGCAGCTTCATGTTGCCACGGTAGACGCGAAAGCAAACTGCGCGTACAAGTATCCGTTGCCACTTTCGCGTGAAGCAGAAGGCACCAATATCCAGCTATGGTCTTATCGACATGTGCGCCGCTGTTGACGGCGACTTACCACGAGATAAACATGGCGGCAATCAACGATGGATTTTATCAATCGACATGTTTGTGGCAGCTTCCGCGTCGTATTCAAACTGTTGTCGATCCAGTTTGCTTCACGTCCTCCTCGATAAAAGCCGACTCGAGAATCGACGAGCACAAGGACGACGGTTTCTCGTGCAGCGGTTTGGCTTCACTGAACAGCAAGTTGGTCTGCCCCGCGTTGCATCTAACAGACTCGCCAACTTGTTGGGTCAGCCAAGAACGCGTACTCTGGCGCGTGCAGCTGGAAGTGCTGCGTATTGAATCGACAGAGCGTGCATTTGATCCGGAAATCCACCTCCAGTTCGTCGATGAAGGAGCGGATCCCAAATGTCCGCGCCACCACTGCGTCAGACTGATAATAGAACGACAGCGTAGGCTATCCGGACAGGAACCAGTCTTCAACAACGGACAGATTTCTTTACACTTCTGCGAGGTCTGCGGAGCCGTTCAGTCGCCAGTCTTCCTCAATCAAGACAGACGGAATCTTAGTGGCAACAATGGCCGACACTTTTTCGCGAATAGGCTCGGCCAGGTTGAACAGTAAATTGGTTTGCGTCCTGTAGCTGCGAGCATCGTCGTTCGTCAAAAAGTCTGACAAGAATGAAAGCATACATTCGTACAGCGCTGCTGGTCACTCAAGTGGGTCCAGCCAACTTGTTCAGTGAAAATGCCACGACAGTTGACACCATCGAGCTGCACCAGTTCCAGCCACAGCACCCACACGATCGTAGTTGTCTGACCGTCCTCGAACCGGCAGAGCGTGTATTTGACGCGGAAATCGACGTCCACGTTGTTGACAGACGAGCGAACGCCGAACGATCTCGATACCGTCACGTCAGACTTGGTAAATACCTGCAGAACACAACACAACAAAGGTAAGCTAAGCTTAGCTGTTGACGTCTCCCCATTAAAGAAATACGTACGTAGTGGTCGTAGGTGTGCTCCTCGATCTTGTCGTTGCTCATCAGTTTCCAGATGGAGTTGCCCGTGACCTCCCTTGAGAACGGAAGCTCCATACTTGACTGAACAACGAACGATTTCTTGCCGATCTTTTCCTCCACGAACGTCTTCGCAAATTGGTTGTGCTTGTTCTTGAACGTTGGGGTCTGCAGTAGCCTATTCATCTCCAACAGTGCATTCTCCGCCAGAGCTTGATGCTGTTTAAAAATCTCGGTGTCACTCCTTATGAATGTTCTTGTTCCGTACAGCAATGCGTCCACGCGCTGCGAACAACAAATTTATTAGGCGCACTGCACGAAATAGCAAAGTATACAGTAAACAATACCGTCGGGTCGGGCCGGCGTTGAAGCAAATGCTCCATCTGCTGGCCCAATTCCAACTCGGCTTCGAGTCGCGTGCGTAGCTGTTGATTTTCCATCTCGGCACGCCATCGCTTCTTGAATTGCTCCTCTGCGATTTTCTGCCATGGCTGTTGCTCCGTTTGCGGTCGAGGCGCAATGAAGCGATAGGCTCGAGTGGATGTTGTCAATGCTGTTTCCAGGTGCATCTCGTAGGCTGAGTGTGGGTATTCGCCCTTGGTACGCAAATGCTGCAGCTGGGTCAGCTCGTTCTCCAGCCTTCTCACTTCCCGCCGGAGAAACTGCAGCTCCCTTTTCTGCAGTCGCATTTTCTTCTTGGGTTTGACGGACTCCTCGATAGGAGTCCTGATGTCATAGTCCAATATGCTATCGGGTGACGTGAACATGCTCTGTGGCTGAATGAAAACCGCCTGGGCGAAACTTTGTCAAAGTGAGAATGAGCTGGCTATAGATCATGTCAGTGCGAGTGATCCAGTGCCATGCGTCCGTCATCATGAATGAGGGCAGCGGGGCAAAATGGTTGGCTGGACTCCATGAAATGGCGTCCATCTACTGCAGATTTGGCTTGTGGCACCATGATGACGTCCAGTTTATCGCTACAGACAGATGCTCGCTCCACCCCTACCATGAAAATGTTTCCTCCTCACTTCAGGATCATTTCGATTGCCCGTGCCCATGTCAACTCATTTGAATTAGCGCGCAACTCCAATGCAAGCCATCCAACTCGTCAAGAACTCTAGGTATTCGATGAATGGCGGATGTGAAGTAAGCAGTCCTCAGGAACCAGTGGATTTTATCAATCGACATGTTTGTGGTGGCTTCCGCATCGTATTCAAACTGTTGTTGACCCATTTTGTTTCAAGTCCTCCTCGATAAAAGCCGACATGAGAATCGACGAGCACAAGTTCGACAATTTCTCGTGCAATGGCTTGGCAGTACTGAACAGCAAGTTGGTTTGCTTCGTGTTGCTTCGAGCAGACTCGTCGATTTGCTGGGTCAGTCGAGAATGTGCACTTAATAGCGTGGAGCCGGAACCCCCAGCGTGATCGGCTTTTAGCTGGATCCAACCTACTTGTTGGGTCTGAATGCCTTGACACTGAAGATCACCGAGCTGTACGGGCTCGAGATTCACCACCCACACTAGTATAATCCGAGAGCTGTCTTTGAATCGACAGAGCGTGTATTTGACCCGGAAATCCACCTCCAGTTCGTCGATGAAGGAGCGGATCCCAAACGTCCGCGCCACCACTGCGTTAGACTGTATCGCGACCTGTACGTTGGTCAAAAGTTGGTCAGTAACTTGAATCGAACAGCACTTTGTTACGTACATGATGGTAATAGCAAAAGTCTTGGATTTTGTCGCTTCCGAGCACACTCCACAGAGCATTCCCAACTACTTGTCTGTCGAATGGAAGATGCATACAAGCTTGCATGACAAAGGTCTTGGTGTCGCTAATGTCTTCCACAAAAGTAGATATGAATTGCGCGCTGGGATCCTTGAACGCGGGTCTCTTTACAACGTCGTCGATCTCCAAAAGCACATTTTCTGCTAAGAGTTTTGGTGAGAGAAAACATCCTTGACAGCTTCGTTCAACAGCGTTCGTCGAACCAGCGTCGCGTCGTGCTGTAAAATACATCGACGAGTCTTGGTAGAACAACAATTCGAAATCTAACGAAATTAAATGATCAAAGTTACCTTTGAGGCGAGACAGCGCTGTAGAAGAATCGCCATCTGCTTGCCCCGCTGGTATTCAGTCTCCAGTCGTGTGCGGAGGCTCCAGTTCTCTCGTTCAACTCGACACCGCTCCTGGAATTGCCGCTCGGCGATTTCTTGCCAGATGAACAACTTTGTTTTTGTCGAGGTGCGATGAGCTGGTACTTTGCCGATGACGTTCGCTTGGTCTGTCGCTTGGGGTGACTAGGCAATGAACGACCAATACCGGCACGTTGCGTACCCTGCAAGCCCCGCAACCACGACAACTCTTCACTAAGTCTCTTTGCCTCGCGTTGAAGCGTTTCAAGCTCGACACGCTCCTTCCGCACCCGCTTCTTCCTGGGCATGCATGGAACTTCACTCCGGTCGGGCATGCTTTTTCTCTTTCGCCAATGCATTGTGCTGTGTGGCAGCGACAGCAGTGGCTGGTGATTGGCCGACATCCTCAAAATGGCGTAATATGGCGACAGCATAAGCTGTCCGGGCAGAAACCAGACAATCGGAAAGGCTTCAACACTTAACTGAACTTCTCAATTTGCGGTATTGTACTCACCACCAATTGAGCGCCAGTTTCTCCCAACTCTCTAGAGATGCCTACTCCAAGTTCTGCCTCTGCGACGCCACCTGCTCCCCCAACGAAGGCCTCCTCCGACATGGAGGTGGAGATCGATCGCTCTCCTCGCCCAACCATGAATCAACCGGTTTCCGCTCCGGCTGACGCCTCAACTGGCGAAGCAAGGTGCGACCCGAGCGCCTCAGCCACGGGCAAGCATCTGGAACAAGCCCCCAAGCACGACAATACGCGTGCACCCATCTCGTCAGCGACGCCTCCGCAGACACAGCCAGCGGACCGCTTACCATCGTATCGGGAGGCCGTAACAGGCCGCGCGGAGCCAACCATTTCGCCGTTGACGTCGCGAGAGCGTCCACGTGGCCTACTTCCAACCCCCGAAGCCCTAGCCGCTGTTCGTCGCTTGTACGAGGACGGACAACATGATCCAGCAGAGTTTCTTGCCGCGGCGAAAGCGGCGCAACCCGAAGCCATCACTGATGCACCTTTCAGCATTAAAGCTCGGGTGTCGTCTTCCCTGTTTGGAGTGTCTAGACCCGCCCTTGTGCTCGGGTTGACTGCAGTGAAAGACAACACAACTGTCTGTGAGGTTATCGAGTCGGGCGACATTTTACATGTGCACCGTCAACCACGCGACAGTCTCGTGCTCTACTTACGTTCTGAGTCAGCGAAGCAGCGCTTGGCAGGCCAACGCTGTCAGTATTTGGGACGCACGCTCACTTTTGAGGCGTTAAACCCTCTCTCAGACGCGTTTTACATTGACGTGCTCGGTATTCGTAGCGATCAGACCGCGAGCGACCTGTTCAATGGGTTTCTTGCCAGCCAGTGCCAACCGGTATATTTCAACTTCACATACCGGGCTCCGTCAGGATCGATCACCTCGGGCATTGTGCGCTACTATTTCAATACCCCGAAATGTCCCGAGGCGTTGGTCGTGGACGGCCAAGTTTGTGATCAAGTTGTGTTGGAAGGAATTTTGTATTCCGCGCGAGCTCGAGGAGCTCCCTCGGTTCAATACTATTTGCATCCAACGAAACCATCGCCCCACGCGTTACGGTTTGGACCAGGGGGTCTATTCTGCAACACAAACCCATCAAGGCTTCCCTTTACCTGTCAGCGGTAGTAAAAGAGGTCGGCAGAGCTCGGTCGAGTCAGCTTCAACGACGACTGGGCCACTGAGCAACGATACTACAGCGATGGAAGTTGATGATGCTGGAGTGAGTTCGAGGACTGCAGCGCCATCGACATCCTCAGGAAGGTCGGGCACAGCACAGAATCCGACATCGAGTCCCGCATTTAGCTCGCCCCCACGAAAGCGACTGGCAAAGCGTATCCCCGCCCAAGTATGCGCGCGTCCGCGTGCTTTCTACTCGGAAAACTACTGGTCCGAACTCGACACGGTTTCACTGAAGCTGCGAGAACACTCAGTGCATTTTGAGGGAGATGACGTGGGTCTACGCGTCACTCCGGCAGAGATTGTGGTACCTGATGGTGTCCGCAGCTCCAATGAATATGCAAACTTCATGGAGGTGAGGAGGCGGCGGGCAGTCTGCTCGGATGTACCTTCCTCTATTGCGAAGTCACTCGTACTACTCGATGAAGATATAGCCATCCAGGAGGCCGCAGCGCTCCGGGAGCTGGAACTCGCAGCGATGATGAAGAATCTGGACCCTACCAGATCAGAAACAGAGATCATCACCACGGATGATCTTGTGCGGAAAATGAACAAGAATAAGGTCCACTTTGCAGGCAAACTTTTTCGGCTCATGAGGACTAAATCGCAGCTCATGGATGACTTTGTGCGGGTTCATTTAATATCTCGCGCAATCCACGCCACCTTGCCGTTGTCCTGCGCTTCGGTTGCGGAGAAATGGAAGAAAATATTCGGAGAGGACTGCCCGCGATCGCGCGAGACGCTATTTGAACAAGTAGATCGATGGGTGTTAGACATCAACGAGCTGGAACTGTACGAGCTGTCGGAAGCTCTAGCCTGCTTTGAACTTCTTCTACTGGCGGTTGCTCCTGACATTTTTGGACGCGATATTTGGCTGCATGTTCTGTGTGGATTCGATGCGCCGTGGATTGGTTCATCCCCAGTACGTCTACTCCATCCAAACCTGTTACTGGGCGTTCTCCGAAGCGACCTCGGAGCCCGGATACTCACGTATGTTGAGTCCTCGCAGTGGGTGACTCCATTCACTCGCCGTCTCCAAACGCTTCAGCAATCTTTGCTCTGGGTGCCAGAAGAGAATGGTGCACTTTCGATCGCGTTCTCTTCATTGGGGCCAGTATGGGGTTCTACCGTATTAACTCTTCCGATCGCTTAAGTGGAATTTTCGTGGACCAACGTCGACCTGCTCTCTGTCAACACGAACGGAGTCAAGCAGAATGGACGTAAACTCTCCGAGCGAGTTGTCTCGCAGTTCCATGTCATCGCGCTCCAGGAAACGAAATTCCGGAACGCACATCACTTCTCCAAGTTTTTATTTAATGTTTCAACTATCTCTCGCCACACAGTATTTGTGAGCGATCGTAACAGCGGCAATCCAGCCCAAATCGGTCCACGTAGCGGCGGGGTCGCCATCCTGCTTCACCCCGAGTTACCTGGGGTAGGCACAGCCAAGGTTGTTACTGAGGCTACCGTCGAAGGTCGATATCTGTTGGTACGAATGGAAGTGGATGGTCATCCCGTCTACATTCACAATGTGTATGCCCCAGTCCGCCAAACGGACCGGGTGGGTTTCTTTGCGGGTTTGCCCACTCATTTTGAAGACTCCTCTCATCATATCGTGATGGGGGACTTCAACGTCGCTGTCGATCCGGTGCTAGACTCGAGAGGTACTGCTCAACTGTCGGATACGACTCGAGGGGAGTTGATTAGCTGGTTAGCGTCTCTCCGAGTCATCGACCCCTGGAGACTACGCTTTCCTGATCGACGTCTGTACTCCGGCCCACTTCCACGGGTTAATCGTCTTGATTACATTTACATCTCTGACACATGGGTGGACACCCTGTTCGACTCCGCGAAGTACTATCAAGCACCACATACGGGCGATCATCTAGCTGTTCGTCTCTCTCGGTGAGGCGCGCCGCCGTCCATCTGCCGGATATTGGAGGCTTCGGCCAGAAACTCTGGACAATCATGCAGTACAACGAGAAATTGTTCAGGATATTCAAACACTTGCCGCCACCATCCACTCAGTCCCCAATCCGGGTCTGGTTTGGGAGGGATGGAAACGGCGAATTCGAGGTCAGCTCCAGCTCGCCCAAGCTCAGGATTGTACCCAAGCCAACTCACTCCTGTCTGCATGTCAGCGGGATCTTACCCACTGCCATCGCGCCCATGCTGCAAGCAATTCGGATGAATCCGCAGCAGCTCTGATACAGGCTGTGGAGACAGAGGAAGCAGTTCAACAGCACTTGCTTGAACAACGCCAAGACCAAGGGTTCGACTTTCATGCACATGAAATGGAAGCATCAACCTCAGCTTTTTTCGTCCACCCGATACGGTGCTACGCTCCACGGCTATTCCTGCGATAGTACTAGAGTCTGGAGTGGAGTCAAATGATCCCGCCGACATTAGTGCTGTTTTCAGAAGTCATTGGGGCTCAATCTTTGGCGATCCGAAATATGGGTTGGAGGATACCCGAGTTGATAACACCATGACCGATCGACTCCTGAATTCGGTGGTAAGGCGCCTGGACGACGCCCAAGCTGCTATTTTGGACGCGCCGATTACCGCGGGGAATTGGCGAGGACAATTCACCACCTGAAGAAACTCTCTGCTCCCGGTCTGGACGGTCTCGGGCCAGCACTGTATATGTTAGATCCTGAAGCCTTTGGTGAAGTTCTATCGGTGGTTTTTGCCAGCGAACTGGACCACGGTCGCCTCCTTTCGTCGCAGCGAAAGTCCTGCGTCTCATTACTCTACAAGAAAGGGGACAGAAGGGACCCAGGCAACTACCGACCGATTTCACTGATGCAAGTTGATGTAAAAATCCTGTCCAAATCGCTGGCTTACCGACTTCAGCGCTTCCTCCCGGATCTAATTCACCCCGACCAAAAGGCTTCGTCAAAGGGCGCTCCCTGCATCATCACGTACGCTTTCTCCATGACCTACGGAGCTTACTCCAGCGTCGGGGAGGCAAAGGTTACGCTCTCTTTCTGGATTTTGCGAAGGCTTACGATCGAGTCAATTGGAATTACTTGTTTAAAATACTTGAGCGAGCTGGTTTCGGAGAGGTGTTCTGTAGCTGGGTTCGTCTTTTGTATTCGGATGTCCAAGCGACACTATCGCTAAACGGGACTCTACAAGAAGCGTTGTTTCCAACACGTGGAGTCAAGCAAGGAGATCCTCTCTCATCTCTGCTATTTGTGCTTTCAATCGAGCCTCTCGGCAACCTCCTCCGAGCCCAACCGGATCTCGGAATTCCGATATCCGTTGACTTAACCGCTACTGGAATCTATTTCGCGGATGACTCCACCCTCTTTTCGAAATCTCTCGCGGGCTTGGCTCGTCAAGTAGAGATTGTTCGATCGTATTGCGCCGGCTCCGGAGCTCTACTCAACCTCGAGAAATCACAATTATTTACTTTCCATGATGAGCGCGTATCAGCCCAGGCTTCTCAGATCGGGCTCAATTCTTCGGAATGCGTCAAGTATCTTGGTATACCTTTTGGTCAGGGAGTGAGCGACGACTCAATTTTGCGTCGTTGGAATCACGGATTGGTTCCAGACTGGCACGGTGGAGTGCTCGTGCACGTACCTATCGGGGCAGACTACTCATTCTGCAGACTATGGTTCTCTCGATTTTATGGCACTTTACACCGCACTTTACTATGCCGACAGCTATGATTAAACGATTACAGTCACTAGTTGACCGATACCTCCTGACGCGAAGTGCGGACTCGTCACGTCGATTCGTGAAGCTCGCCAAGGCTTCGATTTGCCATGTTTCCTTCAACAACGGCGGACTGCAAATTCCATTGATACAGAGGATTTTTGATGTTCAGCGGATGCGCCTGTTCCAACAACTTGTAAACATGGACAACGAGGAGCTCTGGCGGGCGACTACTTCGGCACTGCTGGCTCACACTGTACCCGGTGGTTCTTCTGGGGCTCCGTTTGACTTTCTGAGCTGCCCGTACACGATTCGATCCGCATTCGTGAACGTTGCATCGCTTACGTTGTGGTGGCGGTCTACGTGGAAAGTGTGGTCGTCTATTTCATGGATGCCGGGTGAAACCTCTGTCGATCCGGTTCATTTTCAACACTCACTACTGCGAGCGTACGTGTGGCACTCTACTCACCCTCTGCTGGTTGTTGGACGTGACACGAACTCCTCGCTCACGCTTCTAGGAAAAACTGGAGTGACACGTCAATTTCGGACGCAGTTCGCTGAAGCGACCGGATGTAGGTGTTTACTCGACTTCATGAATGGAGGATGGCCTGAAGCCCCTACATTTATGGCTCGGTTCCTGTTGGCAGTGCCTGAATGGCCTATCCGATACCGGATGCGCCATCTAAACAATCTGTACTATGATCTACATCGGATCTACACTGTGGTGACTGGCCCGTCGGGCCCTCTTCACGGCCCTTGTACACCAGCACTGCCCCTACCGCTAGTCGGGGTACGGAGGAGTACGAAGGTGGAGCTATTCCCTCACCTCCAAAAGGACGCTATGAAAACTTTACTGGGTCCGTCTCAAATGCCTGTACGTGACCATCCACTTTTCTACCAAGTCGACGATTTCAGCCAAGCAGATTTAGTTGAGACCGTCGCAGCTCTGAAGATGCTCCGGCGTGTTGTCCTGCCGGTCTACTCAGATCTGCATTTTCGACTCAGCTGGAAATTGCTCCCGACACGGTCACGTTTTCATTTCCTACGCACTCTCAGCTCGTCAGACCTGACCTGTGCATATCCCGGCTGTAGTGACATTGAAACGGATCGACACCTTTTCTTTGACTGCGCACGAGCATCTTCATTGTGGAGGATGATCGCACAGGACTGGGAGGGGATCCTAGACGGACCGGTGACCTGGACTATGGTCACCACTCTCCAAGAACCGGTTTGGGCAATCTGCCAAAAGGACCTGGTTGAACATTTTTCGACACTCTGGATGGTCATGCGCACCATTGTTCTCTATGTGCTTTGGACAGCACGCAACAAACACCAATTCGAGGACCACCAGCCCCCAGAAGCTTCCACGACCAGCTTTCGCGTCTATGCTGTATTTGGTGCCCATTTCCGAGCACTATTACGATCTTCCTCTCCGTCAACGCAATCCGAACTGCAACGCTGTCTGCAGGTGTTTTCACCTGCGACTCGTCTTCGCCGCTTCATGGTAACACATCCTCGGATTTTTACCGTCCGCCACGACGCGTGGTTTCTCAATGACTCGGGGCTTCTCACAGCTCCACCGATCTACTCGACGACAAACGTATGATCATGTATTCTAGGTGAATGTACATTTCGCATTTCGAGAAGTCTAATTAACACGGATCAACTTCCCCCAACACTTAACTGAACCACTCCAAGTCATACGTTTATCAGGTCTGTGGATCCGTTCAGGCACCAGTCTTCCTCAATCAGGACAGATGCAATCTTAGTAGCAACAATGGCCGACACTTTTTCGTGCATTGGCTCGGCCAGGTTGAACAATAAACTGGCTTGCGTCCTGTAGCTACGAGCATCGTCGTTCGTCAAAAACGCTTGCAGAGAATGAGAGCGTACATTCGTACAGCGCTGCTGGCCACTCAAGTGGATCCAGCCAACTTGTTCAGTGAAAATGCCACGACAGTTGACACCATCGAGCTGCACCAGTTCCAGCCACAGCACCCACACGATCGTAGTTGTCTGACCGTCCTCGAACCGGCAGAGCGTGTATTTGACGCGGAAATCGACGTCCACGTTGTTGACAGACGAGCGAACGCCGAACGATCTCGATACCGTCACGTCAGACTTGGTAAATACCTGCAGAACACAACACAACAAAGGTAAGCTAAGCTTAGCTGTTGACGTCTCCCCATTAAAGAAATACGTACGTAGTGGTCGTAGGTGTGCTCCTCGATCTTGTCGTTGCTCATCAGTTTCCAGATGGAGTTGCCCGTGACCTCCCTTGAGAACGGAAGCTCCATACTTGACTGAACAACGAACGATTTCTTGCCGATCTTTTCCTCCACGAACGTCTTCGCAAATTGGTTGTGCTTGTTCTTGAACGTTGGGGTCTGCAGTAGCCTATTCATCTCCAACAGTGCATTCTCCGCCAGAGCTTGATGCTGTTTAAAAATCTCGGTGTCACTCCTTATGAATGTTCTTGTTCCGTACAGCAATGCGTCCACGCGCTGCGAACAACAAATTTATTAGGCGCACTGCACGAAATAGCAAAGTATACAGTAAACAATACCGTCGGGTCGGGCCGGCGTTGAAGCAAATGCTCCATCTGCTGGCCCAATTCCAACTCGGCTTCGAGTCGCGTGCGTAGCTGTTGATTTTCCATCTCGGCACGCCATCGCTTCTTGAATTGCTCCTCTGCGATTTTCTGCCATGGCTGTTGCTCCGTTTGCGGTCGAGGCGCAATGAAGCGATAGGCTCGAGTGGATGTTGTCAATGCTGTTTCCAGGTGCATCTCGTAGGCTGAGTGTGGGTACTCGCCCTTGGTACGCAAATGCTGCAGCTGGGTCAGCTCGTTCTCCAGCCTTCTCGCTTCCCGCCGGAGAAACTCCAACTCCATTTTCTGTCGCCGCATCCGCTTTTTCTTGGGTTTGACGGACTCCTCGGCAGGAGTGATATCATAGTCGAATATACTGTCGGGTGACGTGAACATGCTCTGTGGCTGTATGAAAACCGCCTGGGCGAAGCTTTGTCAATGTGAGAATGAGCTTCCAGGAACAAGTTATGTGAGCGCGTGAGTGATACTGTATCATACCATGCCTACGAGACCGCGGACAAACACGTGGACAACATGGTTGGCTGAACGCCACGAAATGGCGTCAACTGCTGTCCGCGTAATATTTGGGAGATCAACATTGAGATTTGGCTTGCGGCAACCGCGTCCAGCAAACGCTGATGACGTGAATTGGGCTCCATGCTCACTCACCCCTTCCACGTGAGGCCATGAAACGTTTCAACTTCACGTCAGCCGCAGACACCTGTGAACCCTCTCCTTCACGCCTGCGATTCCTCGAATACCCAGTCTTCTACGGCATTCTTGCGCATTTGAATGGCCTGCAACCACAATTCTCGAGTGGCCACTCCGCCACGTGACGTTGCCCACCATCGCATGCCATCCCCGCTTCCACCTTCCGGGCCGTTGCCGTTCACACGAACAAACGTTTTGAGGGTTGCCGTTGTTGCGTCTGGGTCTCCATCATTGACAAAAGTGGGGCAATTCGAGATGACAGACACTTGAGTTTCTTCAAAGCACACGCCCTTGGGAATTTCCGTGTGCTGGGGCTCAACAAGCGCCCGTAGGATGATTAAAGTGCGATTTTCTTCTCGGAACTTCTTGGCCACCCATCGAACGCGAAGGTGAATCTCCATGTCCGGCAGCCGCATCGTCCTGACCATGCAGCTTGTGATGGTATCACCAGACACCTCTACTCGTTTCTGGAAACACGTTTAGTGGGTCAATTTCCAGCGCAAAACAAAACGACAAAAACTGCAGTACCTTGTGTGCCATGAATCGGGTAGTGAGGGCTTTCAACATCCCGCGCTCGACAGTTTCCCTCTCGAAAGGCAGCATGCTTGAATCCGAATGTTCCAAGAGCGCCGCTTGGTTCTGCTCAAGTTGTTGGTGTCCTTCCAAGAACTCATCGGCATTGGCATAGATGAATTCAACTTTCTCTGACAGCTTGTTGAACACTTCAGATTGCCCAGGAGGATCAAGCTCGTCGAATGAATCTGCTGGGAGGTTCTTCTTATCAACAATACCCTAATAAAAATCAATGTAAGTACAGTGAAATACGAACAAACAAACAGCTCGTTACCTCAGCCGCCATTTGTCTGGTCCACGCGGCTTGCAGTCGCTTGGCTCGACCAACGTGGAACGCTACTAGCGACCTGAGTCTCCTGTTCTCCCTCTCAGAGTCTGCACGTCGCTGGTATTGACGAGAGGACATTTTCTTCCAGAACGGCAATGTCTTGAGCTGTTTGGACGACGTTTCTGTCTTTTGGGTCTGTTCGTAGGTTTGCAGTCGCAGACTCTCGAGTCTCACTGCCAGTTCTTGTTCTTGATTCCGCAATTTGCAGATTTCTTGTTTGGGAGTGACCCGACGCCGACGACTGGAGGTGGACACGACGACCACCTTCCGAGGTTCCTTTGGCACGACGGGAACGTCCATGTGGTCGAGGAAGACCGATAGACCGTCGAGAGTCAGGTCCATGCTATTGCTACTGCACTGATCGGCGATCAACGGCTCGTCGCAGTCGTCCAGGAAGCTCAGCGCAGCCTGCAGCGTGGCGTCGTCGTCAGTCAAGAAAGCGTTCTCCATTCCAAGTCGTTTTACAAAGTGATCGTGGAATTGACGAAGTGAAGTGTATCATTTTGTATCCATTGAAATCCAGTCATGGCTACACTTCTACATTTGGTGGATGTTGGAGATCTTCTTCAGCAGCTAGTGCGCCTGTGCGATTGTCCTGTCAAGATGCAAAGGAGGAGTTAGACAAAGTACATGGTTTCGATGGATATTTGCACGCACCTCTCCAACTGCTTGGCTTGCGAGATGCGGTGACGGACGATGGCTCGAAGTCGCTTGTTCTCGCGCTCGGATTGTATGCGGTGTTGATACTGTCGGTCGGCGATGCGCTTCCAGCACTGCACGTTAGCGGAGGTTGTCTGCTCGGAATTGCTGGTCCTGTGGCGTGTGTCCTTCACCACTGCTTCCAATTTACACTGGAGGTTGTGCACCAGCAGTTGAAGCTTGGCGATCTCTTGCTTGGGGTTTGACGCTTGCGCTTCTTGGGGATCCGAGGAGGAGGCGACGTCATCTTGTGGCGGTGAGGTTCTTCCGCCTCGACAATGACAACCGACAGCTCCGGTGCGGTCTTCACCAGCATATCCCAATTGGCAAGCAGGTCCCGCGTTACTTCCATCGTCGCTGGGTCATCGAAGCAGATCGGCAACATCGGGGCGATCGTCACGGCGTTCATCGTGTTGGTCGAATTGGAAAGTGAGCCGGGGGTAATAGCTATCTCCTAGTACTGTCCGACGATGCATGGGTACAGCTCAAGAAGTGATTGACGACGCAACGCGGTGCACTTCGACTGGCGAAGGAGATTCTCGCGGTGCCCGCGATATCCATCCAGCGAAATTAGCCTCGTGTGGGAGCAAATTTGTCCAACATGTCCCGACAGCCACGAGATCGGCCTGAGGTCGTTGCGGTGCCGGCGGCAGTCGTAGCTATTGTGTCGTCGAGGAACGGTCAGACTTCGAAGTATGGTGGAATTTCCATCGTCAGGATCAAATTTGTGTATTTGTCTGCACCCAATTCTGCGTAGTAATCAAAAACATATGCCTATCCCTGGGCGTAAACAGACATCGCGCATTAAGTTCGATTTGGCGTGTCTCGAACCCTCGTGAGCATCATCATCGATCGCGCTCACACACTTTTTTAGTCCCTAGCACAGGACAGCATGAACTCGTCCCAGCTCGAGGACCCGCTGGCGCTGGAGCAGGCGCTGGCGTTCGCGGACACCTGCGAGATCGACAACGAGGATGAGGCGGCGGCCAACCGAGATGCGGAGCTGGACGCGCTGCTGGCGGACGTGCAAGGCGGCGGGCTCTTCTCCGCAGACCCGTCGCTGGACCTGGTCATGGAGCCGCTCAAGCCGCTGCCCGCGGGCCAGTTCACGGGGCTCATGATGGAGTCCGCCAGTGAGTCGGACGCGAGTCTGGACGCGGCGCTAGCGGCGCTCTCCACGCAGGGCGACGGCTCTAGCAGCGACGACGCCGCAGCCAAGACGGCGACAGCCGATTCGTATGTTAAACGGACCAAGAAGCCCAAGAGAGCGAGGGCACCGTCGCCCGTGCGAGATGCAGAGTCGCAGGAAGCAGCGGAGCCGATGCAGACTGATACACAGGTCAAGAAGCCCACCAAAAGAGGGTGCGCAGACAGAGAGAGGAACTATTGTACCTGCGAGTGAAGGTCAAGGAGATGGAGAGCAGTCTCGAGGAGCTCAGAGTGCGCGAGGCCAACAATAAGGCCAACTCGCCCAGCGAGAGCTCTGGCAACAATGGTCAGCCGTCGCTGCTGGCGACGGTCTGGCAGAGTCTCGCCAACAGACAATACAAGGACCGAGAACGCGCCGAGCAGGAGAACCGCAAGCTGAAATCGACGCTCGAAGGACAGATCAAGCTGGCCAAGTGTCTCGAGCAGATTCTGGAGGACCAACCGGATGGAGAGGTGTGTGCTTACTTGTTTGATGAATGTTTGCTGTTGATATTGATGGTGTTTGCTTTCTCTCGCAGATGATGTCGGCGCCTCCCCATCCTGACCAGACCAAGCTGCTGGTTTCGTCGCTTTGCAACGAGAAAAACACCCACGCAGAGCTTCGTTCTCGTCTTGATGCTGGCTTCAATGAGCTCCAATCGACGTACAAGCCGAGCAAGTACGTGGCGCTCGAGAAGGAAAAATTTGACGTCAAGGTCACGTCGAGCTTAGACAATGGCATCGCACTGCAGTTCATTGGCTTCAAGCGGGTGCCATTCCCGCAAGAGGTGGCTGCGCGAGGAATATGGCGCTTCACGGCGCACGAGGCCTCGAAACAAACAGCCTACTTCTACGAAGAGGTGAGTAGTCTCAAGCGTAAAATGCCATCATGTTGGTCTGTAGCTAACGAACTTGATTGTCTTGCAGCATGAAGCTTCGTCGACGCATACGGTGGTTCGGACTTTCGGCCACAAGATCGAGACTGAGCATGCGAGCTTAGATTACCGCGTCGAGAACGTGATTGAGTGTCGCAAACGCGGAGACCGCATCATGATCCTGTCCCGCGGCCTTGCGAAGCCCATTAAGTTCTCGGCGGCGCCTGTGAACGGCATCCGCTTCCATGAGAACGGGTGGCTTGTCGTCGAGAAGGCGTCGGCCCCCGACGGCTCGGCCAAGGGCAAGTGGGCGACCATCTCGTCGTGCATGGAGCTCACGCCCATCTTTGCAGACGACGCCCTGGACCAGGATTTTACGGTCGGCGCGCTTACGAATTTCGTGATCGACTCGTTCCACCGCAACATACACGTGGGCGAGGACCTCGTGGCGGGCATCATGATGGACGAGGCCAAGAAGGTCGCCGCGCAGCCCGCGGGCCCGTCCTGGATATGAATTGAGTCGATAATATACACATGTGCAATATAGACATTTTTCACTTCTTTGCTGGTCGAGCGGTAATGTGGAGTTGGCGGCAGGCGCCAGCATGGAGGAGGTGGCGTGCCGCTCTGACTCATGTTGCCGTTGCAGAGAAAGCTGATCACGGACACTGCGCGGGAGTAATCGGCCCCTCACCATCATTCTGAAGCTTGTTGCAAACTGGCAGGCGTCGCTGTTCGTCACGGAAAATCCGGTCAGGCCCAGTGTCAGGCGGGCGTTCCGCCTCCATGCTGTCTGTCTGGCCGCCTCATGTCGACCACGCCGTCCTCGGTGATATGCTACCCAGACTCGCGACTAGCTCTGTCCGCGCTTGCTTGGCGTCGGAGTTCAACGGACTCCGAGTGTATGTCGGCAGCGACCGTTGCGACGCGAACGAATTCGAACGACTTGAAGTGGCGGGTCTGAAGGTTGATGGTATCTCGTCACACGTGGCGTGTTTTCCTTCGCAGCCGCCGCTGCATCTCAGAGCTCGCCCGCCCTGGTGGGCAAGCTGCTGATGCTGTTGCCGCCGCGATGGTCCGCCCTTGCACCGCGGCGAGGGCGCAATCGTTGCAGCGGCGGGCGCGACGTGCCGCCTGGAGACCACACGCTGGGCGGGCTTTCGGTGGCCGTTGCCGTTTACGACGCCCCGTGATGACTTCACCGCAGGCGCGGCGTAAACGGGTGTCGTGTCTCGGGCGTTTGCGCGCACCCCGTCTATCATCGCGAGCGGCAAGTCTCGGTCACTCGTGTCAAAAGGCCATTCCGCAATTCTCTCTGCAAGCGACGCCCGCCACCACATGCCCTATGAGCTTCTCGTATGTCACGGACGACTCGCCGCACCTGTCGGTGGACGACGTGCTCGGCCTTATTGACTGGAAGGAGATCGAGATGGACATGACCAGTCCCGACGACGTCAGCCGCCCGCCCACACGCGTCGTGCAGCAGCAATCGGCGGCGGGGCAAGTCCCCGCCAAGCCGAAGACGCCCGCTCGACGCACGCGCCCTCCGCGCCGCGTCAAGTCGGACAAAAGGTGCACAGCCCGACGGCTGCCACCGCCGCAGTCAAACCCCCGCCACCCCGGAGCCAAACCGCCAGCCAAGAAACGCATCCGGCGAGAAATCGTCGAGCTCAAATTCCTCCGCAGCAAAGTCGTCGAGCTGGAGGAAGAGCTGCGCGGACTGCAGTTGGGTCACGCACCGAACGGTATGGCGGGTGAGGGTCCCATTCCGATTGACGGACTGCTGCCCTCTGTATGGACGTCCATGGCCGGGCGCCAACTTAAGGACAGAATGCGCGCCGAGCGAGAGAACCAAGAGCTGCGCAACATGCTGCAGGACCAGCTCAAGATCGCGCAGGGTCTTGAGGACACTCTTAAGCAGCTGCCTCCCAATCAGGTGAGTCCCAGAAATTCCGGTCCACAGCTCATCGCCTGCTAATGGAGCAATGCTACAAACTAGTGCATCGGCGACCAGCCTGCGTCGATTCTACCGCCAGACATCTTTGGGCCCACAAGCGCAGACACGCTCGAAGTGAGTCTGGCCAACTTGGAGCAGTCGTATTTAACTGTGGACGCCACGATCGCAGCCGAAGGAATGAGCAACCTCGCGATGGATAACCACGAGATCAAGGCCATCTTGCACCCGGTCTACGGCACCTGCATCCGATTCACTACGCGCGTTGGAATGCCCTTCAACTACGACATTACCAGTCGCGTCATGTGGAGGTTCGTCACTGATGAACTGCTCCACTCGATGGCCACATCGGTCAATGTAAGTATGCTACTGCTGCTGCATCAAAGTCTGCATCTGACACACGCAATGCCATCTCCAGAAAATCTACACCAAGAGCGACATCCAAGCGCACTGCTTCGCCTTCCACCTCGACAGCATCCAACCCGAGCGAGACTACTGGCTCAACCAGGTCGTTCGGAAATACGAAGACGGAAATCGCACGGTCATTGTAGGCAGATCCACGATCCATCCGTACGTGAAAGACATCAGCAGTCCGACAGGAGTATCGTTCATCGATGACGCCCGAGTCATCGTCCAGGACTGCAGCACGGAAGGTCGACCTCAGACGTGTGTTTCGGCATGCGTCTACTTGGTCCCTGATTTCGGCGACAGCAGCTCGGACGAAGCCGTCGGGATGAGCGAATTGTCCGAGTTTTTCGTCAAGTCTGCTTCTCCTCTCTTTCTGCGCTGCTGTGAGATGATCCGAGGGATATTGCGGCAAGAAGTGGAGCTCAGCACCTCCGTGTGTCTCTAAAACTAGTGCGTAGCTCCCATGTAGTAAACCATCCGTGTATTATACCGCTATCAAGGAAATCGTCTCAGCCAGACACACCGTCATCGTCTCCAAAATTCCAGTCTTCTTCTTCACAAAGTAAACTGCTCATCGACTCGCTCAGATTTTGATTGTGCGACCCGCGCATCGAGTTGATGGATATCTGCAACGGCAAGTGCATCATTGACTCAGCTGCATTTTCGTAGAAGATGGGGATGATCTCCAAGTGCGTCTCCACCACAGTTCCTGTGGATTGTTGGATGGCGTCTTGACGAGCCATTCGCTGCAGTTTAATGCACCTCCGTTTTTCGTGTTGCATGTGTTGGAACTTGGAATCCACGAAACTCTACGATATCTGCATGCTTGACCCACACCTGCTTGGATATTGGTGTTATTGCAATCTCGTCAAGATATACAATTGTTCACTGAAATTGTCATGATCCGCAGTCGTTATTAGGATCCAGAATTCGCAGCAAATTGCAGCACCTGTGAATGATCTAACTCAACAAGTGCCAACAAACTCGGCCATTTACTTGTTGATCTTCGCCATATCTATGCGAAATTGCCCAAAGAGCAGAGGACAACCCCTTGGGATCTCCATGAAAGTGGATGAGATCGCCGTGCTGCTGTTCAGCTCTCAATCGCTCATTAAACAATTGTCCCTCAGCGATGCTGCCCCACTCTGATAATTGTTACTGTTATTACGAGAAATATGGTGTCTTGCCGTAGAAGACGTCTTTTGCAGCTTCAGTTCTCAGTGGTTGTGGCAACTCGTGCACTTGCTGACGGTAATGCGCCGCACACGTCTCTTGCTGCCGTAGTAAGCAAGGTTGGATCCGCTACTATCGACAGCACTCGAGGGATTTGACGGATCCGGGAGTCGCCAAGCTAGTCGACAAACGTTGCCTTCCAATCTTCTTCCAGTAGCAGCCTGCCCATTGTATCCCAGACCAGGCGATTCATGGTGGTGTGTGATCTTCTCATTGAGTTGATAAATTCTTCTAACTGCAGCGCCGGGTTAACTGCTGACTTGTGGAAAATTGGAGTCGTCTCGAAGTGCGTTTCCACCACTGTCGACGTCGATTGTCGCCCTGGACCCTGACGCGGCACGGCTCGAAGTTTGATCCACCCGCGCTTTTGGTACTGCAGTCCATGGAATTTGCACCGACCAAACTCCAACACGTCGGCGCGTTCCACCCAAACAAGAGCTATTTCACCTTCGCTCACGTACTTCCGACAGGTATATTTACCTGAAGTATTGGATGCAAAGTCTTCCAAATCCAGGCGAAGAGAGTATGAGCGTGTGAGCGTGTTCGACTACAGACACAGTAAAAGATGCATAGTGTTAAAACAACAACGAGAGCGCAATAAGGTGCAACATATACCAACGCATCGAGAGAATGGCCCACTGAATGGTGGCTACCATGCTCTAGCTGAAAGAATCGCCAGTACGCCTTGGCTGCAACATCCAGAGCGAATGGAACCATCGTTCCGAAATGCATTTCAAAGCAAATGCCCACGGCAACATTTCGATCTCGAACAACAACGGTTTCTCCTCTCATCAGCCCGGCGTCAAAGTACAACGTTCTGCTCGGCTTCTGGTTTTGTTGCAATTGCAAATGCAACTTTGCCACAATGGCCAATTGTTGAGAGTAAACTTCATGGTCTGCAATCGCTGGAAGGTCCAAGAAAGCAAGATAATGCCCCTGCTGTTTGGCGTCCACTTGTAAATTCTACACATCCACTCGTTAGCGTTCACTCCCAACACCACAAAACTCTCACCTCTTCATCGTGGTATTTCTGCAGGAGCTTCCAAAGTTCCGTCGAGAGTTGAGCCAGCTGCGTGTGGGACTCCAGGAGCTCCTCACGTTGTTTTTCAGCTCGTAGTCGGTCCTTTAATTGACGCTCAGCGATATCGTTCCACACGGAGATATTTCTATCGAGGCCTCCAACTCCGCTGCAGCAGAGTCTGACTCCTGGTGAAGCTTTAAGCAGTGTGAGTCGCGTCAAAGTCAGCTTCAGGCCCTCTACTTGCAGCCGGAAGTGCGAGAGCTCCCTCTGGATGCGCCGAACGCGCTTCTTGTTGCCGAATCTGGTCAGTTTTGAGCTATTCGTCGGCGAAGCGCTGCGTGGAAGAGCAGACGGCATGTTGTGCGAGCGGTCAATGCAAAAGTGGATTCATCTCACGCAATACACGACTGTTACATATTTTGATGACTATGGTCGCCACCAGCAAGACGCGAGTGCGACGCATCCAGCGAGAGCTCCCTCTGGTTCGACTGCAAGCGGAGGAGCTGGAGCTGACTCTGAAGCGATTGCAGCTGCAAGAGTCATGTGTAAGACCACACAGAGCCCTGACAAATAAGACACAGAACAATGCAATGTGGAGTGACATTGCCGAGCGCCAGTTCCGAGACCGACTGCGAGCCGAAAAAGAGCGTGACAAGTTGGTAGCGTCGTGGAAGGAGTGGATGAAGATATCGACAGAGCTGCGGAACCTAACGAGCACGCTTGCAACTAGCCAAAGCGTGCGTGTTAATGAGCAAGCTCGCGACGTTTAGCTGACAAAGCTTTCATGTAGGAGATTGCTGCAGCCGTTGAATGCAAGAAGCTGCAATTCTGGGACTTTTCAGCACGCGAGGACGACGAGATTTTTGCAGACCAGTTGGCGAAGGTGGCGCGGTTGCGTCTGATACTTTTGCAACGACAGCGTCAACACCCGAGCAGATCGATCAACTTACTTGACACGGGTCTGTCGCTCGGGATGGACACTGTAAAGCCCGACCCCAGTGTTGATTCCGGGACTGTGTTGGAAGTACATTGTGGTGTATTGCTGCCGTTTAATCTGGATGTGGCCGCAAAGGCGTATTGGCGATACTTCCATTTCGACCACGTCAATCCTGCTCACACATCCAACCGCACACCTGAGAGATCGGTACGTTTCGTGACCAATTCTTCCGATAACTTGTGCAGTATCGTACTAACAAATGCAGTGTAGGCAGATCTCTTTGCGCGATCGTTTTCGTTTCGAGCAGCCCAAGCGGAATCTGCGTCTGATGTGTGTGGTAGCTACACTGGGCGGAAATACGCGCACGACGGCGTCGTGATGATCGTTTGGCATGGCGTGTGGGAGTGTCCGAGTTTGCTGGCGCAAAATTCAACGGGATGCAGCTTGTAAAACGGGGCAACATCACGTTACGGCCAGTAGCTCACGAGGGTCAGCGATCCACGTCGACCGTGGTGGAAACGCACTTTGAAACAATTCCTGTCTTCCACGAGAGCGTTGAGAACCAGGCGCAACAAGTCGAAGCTTTTGCCAACGCACTCGCTCGATCGTACCGCGAACAGAACAGCATTTTTGCCAGACAATCAGCCAAATGCTGGTGGAAGAGGATTGGAAGGCAATGAAAATTGGTCAAGTCTGTGACGTGTGAAAAGGTTGTTACAAAAGACCAAAATTGGTCCCGAAAGTCGTAGTTTGACTTTGGAAGGGATGCAAGCAGTTGGTTCCAAGCGTGGCGTCGAGAGCGTCCATGGCCTGACTAGAACTGGCAACAAGAGGCGCGTGCGTCGCATCCAGTTGGAGCTGCCTCTGTTTCGTCAGCAGGTCGCCGCGCTGGAGCTGCAGCTCAAGCGACTACAGCTGCAGAAGACGTCGCCAAGCCGTCGACGATTGCAAATAACCGGCGACGCCCCGGGTAGGCAGAAAGGAGTGGGAGCTACATCGGTATGGAACGGAATAGCAGGACGTCAATTGAAGGAGCGACTGCGGGCGGAGAAACAGCAACAACAGCTACTGGAGACGCGGTCGGAACTGGCCAAACTGGCAACAGAACTGTGCAAGTTGCTGCAGAAAGCAAGAGAAAACGAACAGGTAAATGACTAGATGCATTGTCAAATTTAAGAATCTGGAGGTGATGAGAGCTTTTTTGCTTAGGAACTATCGACAGGGCTACAGACGGAGGAGTTGCGGTTTTATGAGCTCTCAACGGCTACCGATGACGAGTTTTTCTCTCAGCAATTGACGAAGATGGCGAAATTGTATCTGAAGCTGCAGCAGCGTCAAATGAACCCGAGCAGGACAATGTACTTTGATTCGGGCTTGATGATGGGTCAGGAAGTGGTGAAACAGAACTCGAGTATAACTGGAGGAATATTCCTTGAGGCCACGTATGGAACGCTGCTGCCGTTCACGTTGGATGTGGTCACGGAGGCGTACTGGAAGTTTACTCGTTTTGGCCCTGGAGACAACAATTGTATTCACCAAGACGTTGAAAGCTCCGTAAGTGTTAAGATAGTTTGTTTTTCTTCGAGAAGTGCTAAAAGGAAAGAAAACTAACCGAAGTTTTTCTTGTAGGCAAACACATTTTCACGATCTTTCTTATTGAAAACTTCGTTTCAGGGCTCGACGACGTCCGTCCGAGGGAAATACACTTGCAAGAAATACGAAGAGAACGGCAGCGTGACGCTCGTTTGGAGCGGGACTTGGGATGTGTTCAACTTTGGTGGAGTCACGTTTCGCGGCATGCAGCTCCACAAACGTGGCTTCATGAAGCTCAAGCGTGTCGTTCACCAAGGAGCTGGGCAGCCTTCTACGTCAACCATGGTGGAGTCCCACTTCGAGACAATCCCCATCTTCCACGAGAGTGCTGATAACAAAGCCCAGCAGGTTGAAGACCTCGTCTCCGCATTTTCTCGGTCATACACTGCCTTGAACGATGTATTTCGCCAAACGGTGAGCGAAATGCTGCTGGAGGCGGATTGGAAGGCGTCTTTTGGGAGTGGAATTTTCTAAACAGCGACGTTTGTGGTTTATGCTGTTTAAAAACTACACAAAGTTCGTGCTGTATGCACTTTTGTCGGTGGTGTCAACGTCACCCGCTGCCACTCCAGAAGGTGGAGCGTTTCGCTTCGCTTGTTCCATCTTGAAGGCGTGGGCACGCAGGTGTCGCTCTGCGTGCTTCTTCTCCTTGGCAGTCGAGTAAATGATGACAACGAAGGTGACAACAATTGTCGCCACGGCAACGCCGATGGACAAGATCATGGGCGGACCATACTGATCGTCGTTTGTTTTCACGGTGGTGGTTTCGGTGCATCGAGGCCCAGTCCAAGTGTGAGAAGAGCATTCACATCGGCCTCTAGTGCAATGTCCCGTTCTCACGGATGAAGCGCCTGCTGATGCAATGGTACAGTCAGCATCCGAGTTACACGACGCCTTGCCGGCCACTGCGATGACTTTATTGTCGTCGTCTTGATAATAGTCGATGTGATCTTCGATCCACTGCTTGGTCGGGTGCGTCGACGGGTCGCAGCCATAGGCCATCGTGGAGCCCTCTGAGAGGTCCTGGTACACGCGAATGTAGTCGACCTTCATTTTCATCGGGAAGGCATCGCAAATGGCATTTGTAGTCTCGTCAGTGCCATCGCCGTAGCAACCTCCAGATCCGGCATTTGGTGGTTTCGAACCCCATGAACTTGACAACGCGACGTTGAAGATGACATACATGGGCTCCTCGATCATCAGTTTTCTTGGGTTCGTCTGAGCAGCATTTTGCGGAGGCTTTGTCAGGGTTTCGGCAGTGATCTCGTAGATTGGATGACCTTCGACTTCCCAGCGGACGTAGCCGTCATCACCAAGCACCCACTCGACGGAGTAAGTGACCCAATCCGTGTAGGCCGCCAAGTGAATGCCCCAGTTCGATGACAATGCGTCCATTTGGTACATGAATTCAGACGCAGCGCTGGTTGAGCCTCCGGATTCCGTGCATTTTTCAGCTGTGTTGCCAGCGTTGCACAAGTACGCACCTGTGTACGCGTTCATTTTCGGGAAGCACGTGCCGTTTGTATTAACGCCCCAGTGTGCAGTTCCGTTGTCCCTGAAGCCGAGATCCGCATTGACATCGAAAGATGCAGGACACAAGTCCATGGTGCAGGCGTTCTCGGTGATACCTTCCTCTAGCGAGGCGTTAATCTTGGAGAACGATTGAATTTGGTCGCTTTCCTCTGCGCAGAGATTGTTGGCACCGTAGCGCATTCCTTGGTACCACGATTTGTGTCCTCGCAGCTTTTCGTAGTACGCCGTCGGGACGTCGGGGTTGTTGGCCCCAGTAGTTGTGCATCCATACGAATAGATGCAATAGGAAGCCACGCTGTCTGGGATCACCCGGAAGTCGTCTGGCATGCCAGGGCCCACCTGAATCGAGGAGGAGATTTCGGTGCCCCCGCCTTCCAGAATGTCGATTTCCGGTGCGCCACGTCCTTGGTTTGGATTCAAGCCGTGGCCTGGGTTGTCGTCGCATGCGCTGATCCGTTGGTTCTGCGAGTCGAACACTGTGTCGTTGCATTCGTTGTACGAGAATGGCCAAACGCGCGCGGTTGAACCGGTGAAAATTGAACGGCCGAGGTTGCCGAACATCCAGATGCCAGGCCACGTTGGATAGAAGTCGATGGTCGTAGC
Source organism: Phytophthora macrochlamydospora (assembly GCA_011947325.1). Lineage (NCBI taxonomy): Eukaryota > Oomycota > Peronosporomycetes > Peronosporales > Peronosporaceae > Phytophthora > Phytophthora macrochlamydospora. The sequence goes on from JAAVTH010000251.1 coordinate 60,206, forward strand.
TCGCGTGGATTTCGTCGCGCCTTTGAGGTCGGGATTTCCGGAATTCTTCCCAACAACTCCAGGAAGCTGAGCGCGCACAACGACCAGCCCGCCTTGGAAGCAATACTTGTTCCAGCCTTGCACCATGGCCGAGCGGTAGTAGAACGAGACGTCCTGGAAACCCGGAGGCGAGATGTAGTCGTTCCAGACCGTGATGTTTTGCTCGTGGATGTCGGACTCGATGTAGAAGTAGCAATTGCCGTCGTCGTCACACTCGGTCGATGTCATGTTGATGGCGTAGATCTCCAGCGCAGCGTTCACGCCGTCGGGCTTGTCCACTGCAGTCCACAAGTGGTCATCTCCTGCCGCGAATGTCCGGCCGACGGTGTTGAACTCGTCGCTCATCGTGAGATTCCAGGTCTCGCCCCGCGAAGACCTGTGCGTTTGGGCGCTTGTTGGAGTGGCGACATCTACCCACGGCAGGATCCCAGACTTGGTCGAGTAGGAAACACTTCCTGAAATCGGTGAAACCAGTATCGCAGCAGCGGCAGCACCAGTTAAACTCTGTCGCGTTTGCAGCATTCTCGAGAATAGTTGGGACGATGGGGCGAAGTTTGCGCTCGATGACGTACAAATGAAAGTGCTATTCGTGCCATCGATCAATGGCCCCGTTGGGAGGGCGATCTCTTTGCGTCGAGTAATAGCGATTACCGGACGGGCTCATTGCATTTTGAAACCATGTGTTTAGTCTCAGCGCCAGACTCGTGGACTCTGTTGACGCCAAAACGCGAGAGAATAAACACCCGGCGCCCGTGTTCTCTCTCACGCACTTTGTCATCTACCGACGACTACACGTGTACCGACGACTCAATGAGCAGCACGGTATTCACGGCAGAACTGCTCGAAGCCTCATCGTCACTGGATGAGTTGTTAGCTGGGATGGCACCACTCGACCCGGAACTTGCGAGCACAGACCCGAAACCAGCCGACCGCGAAGTTGTCTCCGTGGCTACCTGTAAGACAGACCCAATCAAGCCGAAGAAGAAGCGAGTGCGACGGGAAGTGCGAGAACTCAAGTATCTTCGTGACCAGGCGCGGAAACTCGAGCTCAGATTGGAACAGCTCCAAAAACGAGTGTCGACTGGCAAACAACGCTACGTCGCCGCATCGAACAACCACCACACAACTGAGCACGCCAAACACCCAACAGTGCTTTCAGTGTGGAGCAGCATCGCAGAACGACAACTTCGCGAACGAGTTCGAAGCGAACAACTGCACAGGACGCTCCGAACAGCATGCTCGGACCAAGCCAGGTTTATAGCTGAGCTGAAGAAAAACCTGAACGCTTGGACTCGACACAAGGTGAGTTCATCGTGGTCTTCTGGTCTGTAGCGCACTAACGGCGTCATATTTGCTGTGAACAGCAACTCGATACATCACTGATTGTCCGACAACCCACCGCTTTCCGGGATTTGTGGGCACAGGATGCCGCCGAGATTTTTGCCGAACAGTTGATGCTAGTAAAACGGATGAACGCGGATTTACAGCAGCATTCGTACAGCTGCAGTTTGCCACAAGTTTCGTCGGAGCTCACGAAGGGTGAGGAGGTCGTGAAAAGGAACCCGAGTGTCCGAGCAGGCGTCGTGTTTGAAATGCACACCGCCACAACGCTGCCGTTTGACGTGCATGTGGCTGGGAATGCGTACTGGCGGATGAGTGTGTACGAAGCGTACAACCGACAAGGTTCGCATGTGGAGGTGGGTCTGCATCATTGCCATTGCGGCAATCATTCCTGAGTTCTTTAGTGCCTGCTCATGTGATGCATCTTGCTTGCTTAGAATTTGGACACCGCTAGCGACCTCGTTGCTGCCTCGTTTTCGTTGAATGTCGCGTGTGAAGACTTTACGGCAAATATTCATGGTCGCCAAACCTGCAAGAGATACATCAACGAAGACTCGGAATGCATTGTCTGGGTCGGGTATGCCAACCCGGTTGAGTTCAACGGCGCCAGGTTTTGTGGTGTCCAATGCAGACAGTCCGGGTGGATCAAGCTGCGGAGATGCCCTGGTCAAGCGACCGGTTCGACCAGTGTCGAGACATACTCGGAAATGTATCCCGTGTTCAAGGATGGAACGGTAGATGAAGCTGGACAGATCCGAGCGCTGATTGATTCCATGGGCAGAGCACACGGCAAGACGAACGACATTTACTGCCAGATGATACGCGAGTTGCTAGTGGAAGAAGACTGGAAAGCTTCGTGCGTGACTGGAATGGCAACTTTGACCTAGTGTACAAGTCGAAACCTTGTTACAATATGTTTGCTTGCACCAGAGTGTCTTCGACACAGTGGTTAAAGTACGTGACTGATGCATCCCAGGCTGCAACGCCAACCGCGTTTACACTCGTCAGAATGCGTACCTGGCCGGTTTTGTCGTATCGGACTGCTTCGCGGTGAGATTCCATGACATTTACTTGCCCCAGGGGCCGAAAAGCTCTATCTTCTTTAACATTGTATTCCCACCCAAAGTTGCAGACAATCTAGTTGACGCTCGTGAGCCGAAAGTTGATTGACAGTTTTGCAGGTCCATCGCAGCAAATCTATGGCTCCTTGGAACAATTTCATCCAATCGATGCACGGTTGAAGATTCACTTGCAGATTTGCTTCTTTGGGAAGATGTCGAAGAAAGTGGTGATTAACTGCGCGTCTATCGGTAGCACGTGCACGTTCACAGCAGAAGTCGAGGGCGACGCGGACGTGAACCATCTACGGGAAGCCATCGTGGCGAAGCGGACGAAGTTCGGCGATATTCACTTCGACGTTGAGCCATCCTCCTTGAAGCTGTACTTGGCACGCGGCAAGAGCAGCGGGGTCTGGTTGAAGGAGAATGACAGTCTCTATGAGCTGTTGATGAACAAGAAGAAGCTGGGCACGATGCTGAATCTTCAGTACATACAACTGGACCCGGATTGGCGACTTGACCGCAGAGACTTGCTGGGGAAGAATTTTAAGAGCGGATTCGAGGAGATCACGGTGCTGGTCGAACTTCCGCACACGATGAACGGATACCAAATGAGTAAATTGGTTGAGTTACGGAACAAACTGACGGTGTGTCCTTCTGTTGGCGATCTACCTCGCAGTGGGGATTTCATGGAGATTTTCAAGTGGGAAGATGGTGATCGCGGGCAGATGAAAGACATCACTGAGATCAACGACATCGTGGAGTTTACGACTCCCAAGTTCTACGTACGCAAAGAGGTGCTATGTGTGCTGGACAACTTCAAGAGAATGTACCTAGATGAACTCGAGAAGAGAGGAAATCGCAACGACAAGCGGTTCATCTTGCTGGGAAGTCCAGGGACGGGGAAGAGCTGCATTCTGGCCTTGCTGTGCTTTTTCATCACTGTTAACTACAAAATTCCTGTGGTGTGGCGGCGAGTGGACGGCGATCGGAGGCTCACGCGGATATTCTACGAAGGCAAACACTATACGTGGACAGACCCAGACGCAATAGTATACACGGAGCTCTACTATTTATTCGAGCAGATCATGAGGTTGGACGTCTGGTTTTCGTGGATGGCATGTCGTATGCAGACCTGAAGACTGCCGAGTTGAAGAGATGTTACGATTTCCTTGCGCCTGCCGGCCAGTTCGAGTTGGGCGATGGAGCATTTGACGGAGAAGAGTTATGTCTCTTGCCGTATTGGAAACGCGACGATCTCAGTGCATTGAGCCGTCGTCTCTTTGAATGGCAAGAGGACGAGATCGACGAACGGTTCTTTTGGTCAGGAGGTAATTTACGCAATTTTTTAAGTGCTGATTATCGAGGCGTAGTGACGGAAGTGCTGGACCGTCGTATTGCACAGGATGACCTCGAGCATCTGCTAACTTCGAACGGGTTCATAGGGTCGAACGAATACACGGAACGCATCGGCTCGCGCGGAGTGTTAAATACAGAAAGGTCCGAGGACTACACGGAGTTGTGGAAATGGGTCTTTTGCTTCACGTCGAAGGCGGTGCTTCATCGATTCGCAACGACCGAGCGTCTGGGCTTTTTCGAAAAGCTGATGAGTGTTGTAGCAACGACGGAGTGTCTGAACGTGTGCGATAAAATGTTGGGCGTGGCACCACCGACGACTGACGCTTCTCTTGTCGACGTCGCTTTTGAAGCATATTTCCATGCTTTGGTGCGGCGGAAAGGTCCCTCGATTCGTCTCCACTGGGAAAACATTGTCGACGTGAAACGCGCCAAAGGTTGGGAAAGAACTAAAGGTGTCATCACCACTCCGATGTCGGTCATGAAGTGTGGAGGCATTACGTTAGCAGAATGTGAAGCAGAGATGCAGCGGTGGGGAGAAGATCCGAGCAGCATGGAGTATTGGATCCCATCCACCAGCCTGCTCAACTCGATTGATGCTGTAGTCAAGTGGACGAAAGAAGGCGTGCAGACCTTCTGCTTTCTGAAGATCACCAAGCTGCCGGATCTCACGGTCGACACGGGCATGTTGAGAAAGCTGGCCCAGCCGCTTGTCGTCCAGAAACAAAGAGTATGCTACTTCGTCATCACCCCAAGTGCGGAAACCCAGCGAGCTTTGCGCGTTTACCCCCAAAACATTCGCGACGGGTTCGGCAAGAAAATTCCTATCGCTACAGCGTATTTCGAAATCGGTGATGCATAGTCACAGCAGTGGGGCCAGTTGGTTGCTTCTCAAATGGATGAGTTCTTATTGTTTTAGTTTGGCACCTCCAAGCGTGCCACAAATGGGGAACAACAGCAGCTACTGACTCATCGAGCACTGCGGGTTTCAGTCGAAAGCGTCGTGCTGTTTCCTTGTTTGGGACTAATGCAATATAGCATACATCGAGCCCCCGATCCAGAAATGGCTGTGCGATTTTTTCAGTACGTCTTTGTTGCACGTGTGCTTGTCGGCCTTCGTCAATTGAAGAAGACAAAATGCCTGGCGATCCCCCTTTGTCCATTTCGCAACGCTATCAATCGTTTCGAGTAAGGAAGTTGATGGTTCCCAGTAATCCATTTGATCCGGATTTGCAGCCCAGATTGCCACTATGTCCACGCACTCATCCAACGTAGTTCCGCTACACGTTGCATTAGACGTGTTGCATGTAATGATGCCACTGTCTCCTCGGAAATCCCTGCGTCTTCGTGGCGTCAATCTGAAATTGCGATACGTCTGCCAGTGGACGTTGACCGTCCGCCTGTTACGCATTAGCGAGTGAAAGTATTGCTCAAATGCTATGCCCTCTAAACGATCGTCATTCAGCCCCTAGCGACCTGTATCAACCCCTCGAAGAAGCTCTCGCCAAGTTTGCTGACGACTTTCCGAAGCGCTGCTTTTGCGTCTATGCAAGCGGTCCATTCGTTTGGGTCAATGTAATGCTCCGAGTTGTGATGTCTCGTACGCTCAGCATGCGAATGTGATCAATCTGAATGGCCGATGAAATTCCAATTCGTGTCAATAGTTGTCCTGCGTGCACAGGACTTTCAATACGGTTTACTGCTTGATTCACTGTCACCATCGCGTCACGGGGTGCCTTCAGAAACAAACGCAAGCTCCCGCCCGACCAATGGTACCGTTCAGCAATGTCAGACGCTCCGAAGTTAAAGTATTGACTGGCCTTTACTAGGTCATCTTCTTGCCAATATGGCAAAAGGCATAGCAAGTCATTATCCTGTGCGTCGTACTGCCCTGACGTCGCAATTGTCTTCCTCGGGTACTTTGGACGCCATCGAGGAAAAACCACACCTTCACATCCAATCCCTGCGACGCATCAGAAACATGGTTAAGCAACTCAGCGTTTCCATCGTTCCATGCATAGTATTTGCCCTTGTTAAACAAGCGGGTGACCGACGGGTGCTCCCGACTTCCATCCACTCGCTGCCACACCACGGGAAGTCCGTAGTTAACAGCGATGAAAAACACAGCAACGCCAGAATACAGCTCTTCCCCATTCCAGGACTTCCCAGCAGTACAAACCGTTTTTCGCTGGACTCGCCTGTCCCCTCGAATTCATCTTCATACAGACTCTGAAGTTGTCCAGCACACATAATACCTCTTTGCGCACGAAGAAGTTGGGGCTCGTGAACCCCACGATGTCATTGATCGCAGCAATGTCCTTCATCTGTCCGAGATCACAATCAGCCCAATTGAAAATCTCCATGAAATCACCACTGCAAGGTAAGACGCCTTGGCTGTAGGGTTGCTTGGTGTATTCCAGCTCCACTAAAATATGAGTAATCTCTTGATCATGATTGAGGTTTAGTGTGTCTACAGTCCGTATTGGCTTCAACAGGTTGTGACGCTTCTTCAACTCTGTCTTGTTCGTCAATATTGTGGCTTGAGTCAGCCATTCTCCACTACTTTTGTCACGACCCAACTACAAGTTCGTGGTGTCAGCTCTGGCGATGAAGAAGTGGATGTCCCCGTTGCTCTGTCGGTCTCGTAATATGGCACACTTAAGAGTGTCCATGGACGCGTTGCTATCGACTTCCACAGTAAATGTCCTCTGATCGCCAATTTCCGCGCAGACTACGCTCACGCTCCGATACCTTGCCATTTCTCCACGAAGAATGAAGAATGGCCTGCTTTGGTCGAGCCAAAATCTGGCGGCAACATTCGGATCCAACTTCAACGCTTCGATAATTCGATGGTGGCCAAACAAAATGAAAAGAGCGCTGTGTGCCGGAAGGTAAAGAAGTGATAACTGGCTAGCTTGGCTGCCAACAACGGCACGAATTTACGGAAAATATCGTGCTTTTTCCAGCCCAAATGCCTACCTTTCGCCTAGTGAAAGTAGGCCACTATAAATGTTGTTACTTGCGAATTACGTGCTGTTGCAGCATCGTTACTTGTCTGCTACCCTTTATTATTGTCTACAACACTCTCATGGAGCGCAACGCAAAGATCGGATAGGAAGAGTGCGGTCCTTCTTGTGCTTGTGTGCAACATGTTTCGATGGTCGGCGGACGGTCACTGGTTGCTTTATGTGCATCAACTTTTGCGATGACCAACATGCACGACTTTCTCTTCTATGTCCTCGCAGCTTTTCGTAGTACGCCGTCGAGACGTCGGGGTTGTTGGCCCCAGTAGTTGTGCATCCATACGAATAGATGCAATAGGAAGCCACGCTGTCTGGGATCACCCGGAAGTCGTCTGGCATGCCAGGGCCCACCTGAATCGAGGAGGAGATTTCGGTGCCCCCGCCTTCCAGAATGTCGATTTCCGGTGCGCCACGTCCTTGGTTTGGATTCAAGCCGTGGCCTGGGTTGTCGTCGCATGCGCTGATCCGTTGGTTCTGCGAGTCGAACACTGTGTCGTTGCATTCGTTGTACGAGAATGGCCAAACGCGCGCGGTTGAACCGGTGAAAATTGAACGGCCGAGGTTGCCGAACATCCAGATGCCAGGCCACGTTGGATAGAAGTCGATGGTCGTAGCTCGCGTGGATTTCGTCGCGCCTTTGAGGTCGGGATTTCCGGAATTCTTCCCAACAACTCCAGGAAGCTGAGCGCGCACAACGACCAGCCCGCCTTGGAAACAATACTTGTTCCAGCCTTGCACCATGGCCGAGCGGTAGTAGAACGAGACGTCCTGGAAACCCGGAGGCGAGATGTAGTCGTTCCAGACCGTGATGTTTTGCTCGTGGATGTCGGACTCGATGTAGAAGTAGCAATTGTCGTCGTCGTCACACTCGGTCGATGTCATGTTGATGGCGTAGATCTCCAGCGCAGCGTTCACGCCGTCGGGCTTGTCCACTGCAGTCCACAAGTGGTCATCTCCTGCCGCGAATGTCCGGCCGACGGTGTTGAACTCGTCGCTCATCGTGAGATTCCAGGTCTCGCCCCGCGAAGACCTGTGCGTTTGGGCGCTTGTTGGAGTGGCGACATCTGCCCACGGCAGGATCCCAGACTTGGTCGAGTAGGAAACACTTCCTGAAATCGGTGAAACCAGTATCGCAGCAGCGGCAGCACCAGTTAAACTCTGTCGCGTTTGCAGCATTCTCGAGAATAGTTGGGACGATGGGGCGAAGTTTGCGCTCGATGACGTACAAATGAAAGTGCTATTCGTGCCATCGATCAATGGCCCCGTTGGGAGGGCGATCTCTTTGCGTCGAGTAATAGCGATTACCGGACGGGCTCATTGCATTTTGAAACCATGTGATTAGTCTCAGCGCCAGACTCGTGGACTCTGTTGACGCCAAAACGCGAGAGAATAAACACCCGGCGCCGAAGTTCTCTCTCACGCACTTTGTCATCTACCGACGACTACACGTGTACCGACGACTCAATGAGCAGCACGGTATTCACGGCAGAACTGCTCGAAGCCTCATCGTCACTGGATGAGTTGTTAGCTGGGATGGCACCACTCGACCCGGAACTTGCGAGCACAGACCCGAAACCAGCCGACCGCGAAGTTGTCTCCGTGGCTACCTGTAAGACAGACCCAATCAAGCCGAAGAAGAAGCGAGTGCGACGGGAAGTGCGAGAACTCAAGTATCTTCGTGACCAGGCGCGGAAACTCGAGCTCAGATTGGAACAGCTCCAAAACGAGTGTCGACTGGCAAACAACGCTACGTCGCCGCATCGAACAACCACAAGAATTACACAGTTGAGCACGCCAAACACCCAACAGTGCTTTCAGTGTGGAGCAGCATCGCAGAACGACAACTTCGCGAACGAGTTCGAAGCGAACAACTGCACAGGACGCTCCGAGCAGCATGCTCGGACCAAGCCAGGTTTATAGCTGAGCTGAAGAAAAACCTGAACGCTTGGACTCGACACAAGGTGAGTTCATCGTGGTCTTCTGGTCTGTAGCGCACTAACGGCGTCATATTTGCTGTGAACAGCAACTCGATACATCACTGATTGTCCGACAACCCACCGCTTTCCGGGATTTGTGGGCACAGGATGCCGCCGAGATTTTTGCCGAACAGTTGATGCTAGTAAAACGGATGAACGCGGATTTACAGCAGCATTCGTACAGCTGCAGTTTGCCACAAGCTTCGTCGGAGCTCACGAAGGGTGAGGAGGTCGTGAAAAGGAACCCGAGTGTCCGAGCAGGCGTCGTGTTTGAAATGCACACCGCCACAACGCTGCCGTTTGACGTGCATGTGGCTGGGAATGCGTACTGGCGGATGAGTGTGTACGAAGCGTACAACCGACAAGGTTCGCATGTGGAGGTGGGTCTGGATCATTGCCATTGCTGTAGTGCCTGCTCATGTGATGCATCTTGCTTGCTTAGAATTTGGACACCGCTAGCGACCTCGTTGCTGCCTCGTTTTCGTTGAATGTCGCGTGTAAAGACTTTACAGCAAATATTCATGGCCATCAAACCTGCAAGAGATACATCAACGAAGACTCGGAATGCATTGTCTGGGTCGGGTATGCCAACCCGGTTGAGTTCAACGGCGCCAGGTTTTGTGGTGTCCAATGCAGACAGTCCGGGTGGATCAAGCTGCGGAGATGCCCTGGTCAAGCGACCGGTTCGACCAGTGTCGAGACATACTCGGAAATGTATCCCGTGTTCAAGGATGGAACGGTAGATGAAGCTGGACAGATCCGAGCGCTGATTGATTCCATGGGCAGAGCACACGGCAAGACGAACGACATTTACTGCCAGATGATACGCGAGTTGCTAGTGGAAGAAGACTGGAAAGCTTCGTGCGTGACTGGAATGGCAACTTTGACCTAGTGTACAAGTTCAAAACCTTGTTACAATATGTTTGCTTGCACCAGAGTGTCTTCGACACAGTGGTTAAAATACGTGACTGATGCATCCCAGGCTGCAACGCCATACTGGCCGAGATGTGAATGCCGCCTTCAATATCCTTCGGTTCACGTGTGCAGGGTCGCTGGCAGCGCATGCGATTCATCGCTAGACCCCAGAAGACAAGCGATCTCGTTTCGGGCTGCAGCGAAGCGAGGTCGAACCTCGACAAGAGCTCAATGAGCTCGTATTAGCGAAGTCTGTAGCTGCTGTACATCTGAGCAGCATTCTGCATAACCTCTAACCGCATCCGACGCTGGAGCATGCGTCGCAATGATTTTGCTATCCGCAATTGGTGTTGCAGCAGACTCCGTAGTTTGACGTTCTCGTTGACAGATTGCTGTCGACGTGTCGCTTCTTCCATCGCCCTGCGCTTCTCATTGCAGACACGCAGTAGTAAATCTCCACCATCTCGCTCTTCCACTGAAATCTCCAGCTGTGCCAGTCTGGATCGGAGCTGCTGCTCCAGTTTGTGCAGCTTCTCCATCTCCATCTTGCGTCTCTTGACGGTCCCCACGGGTGCGGCTTTACTGCCTTGGGTGGCCAGCTCTCCGGACGTGAGCTGGTGGGGAGACCAGACTGCTCCATGGTTGACCGAGTCACTCTGACTCGAAATCGCAAAAATTTAGCTTGGGGCGGCTGAACTTTAGCGTCAAAAGAAGCCAGCAACTGCAACACACGGCGACGGCAATTGTCTGCAGTGACGCTATCCAGCCGCTGCACAACCCTCCAAAGTCTCTCGACGGTGGTGGTGCTGCTAATTCATTGATCCGCTGGGTGTCCGCATAGAAATTGCTCGCCGAGTTGCAGCAATCTGCTCGTCCCAGCACCAGCCGTAATCAAGCGGCTAGATTTGCCAGTCTCCCCCATAGTGCTACCTGCCATGAGCTCCTTCTGCGGAGACGAACACGCGCTGGACGAGCTCATTGCGGGGATCAACAGTGACTTCTTGTGCCCCTCCATGGACTCCATCAAAGCAGGCGTGAAGACTGAGCCGCAGCAGCCAATGCCGCCGCCAGCGAAGCCCAAGAAGAAGCGCGTTCGACGTCAGAAGTTGGAGCTGGACTACCTGCGGGACCTCGTGGGGAAACTGGAGACGCAGATGACCCAGCTCAAGACCAAGCAACAGGACGACCCGCTCACGGTGAAACAGGAACAGATCGAGCCGACGCAGTCCATTTGGAAACCCATCGCAGAGCGCCAGCAGAAGGAGAGAGCGCGCGCCGAAGAGAAGAACCAGAAGCTGCGGGTGTCGTTGGAAGGGCAATTGAAATTGGCCAACAAACTGGAGAAGATACTGCGGAAACGGCCTAGAAACGAGGAGATGGAGGTGTTGGCGGGCATCAAACGGTTCAAACCACTACTCGACACGACCGTCGCCCCCACAGACGATGAAATATTTGCAGATCAATATGCGCACGTCATGCGTGCTCACCTCGACGTGGACGAATTGTTTGGCGGGCTCGAGTTTTCGAACCGAGGCAACACCTTTGTGATATCCACGTCATGAACGACGCGACGTCAGACTCTGGCGTCGCGTTCGTGACCAAAGCCAACGCAATGCTGCCGTTCGACGTGCATGTGACGAAAAAGGCCTTTTGGCGAGCATTGGCGGAGGAAGGCGCCACGACGATGAGCTACTTTTGCGAGCCTAGGGTGTCCACGGAGGACCTGTTGTCGCGATCGTGTGGCCTTCGCTTTGACGCTGGGTGTTTTCATACCAACGTGCGGGGAAAGCAAACGTATCGTAAATACGTGGATAACAACCGAGCTGTGATCATGTGGAAGTCGCTATGGGAGCCTTCCGAGATCAATGACACCAAATTCAATGGGCTCAAGTGTATCCAAACAGGGTGGATTGTCCTTCGTGGCGTGGACTTGTCGGACTCGAGCGAACTGGTGCGATCCGATCATAATCGTTGCAATAGCTCTATGCCCATGATGTCCACGTCACTGCAGTCGTATTCGAAGATGACACTGGAACTTCAGGATGACATTGCCGATCAAGAGTTTCAGGTGGGAGCGCTTACGAATTTCGTGGTTAACTCACACGACACAATCACGGAAGTGTGTGGGAAGACGATCAATAAAGTGCTCGTCGAGGAAGACTGGAATCTCAACGGTTGGCTAGAAAACATTGCAATTTAGGTGGTCTTTACTTTTGGATGCCATTACGTACGAGTATATCTTCAACTGTCCGGTTAAAGCGCGTTAGAGATTTTCTCCACTGAGTGAGACTTTCTTGAGGAAGGCAATCGACCGTCTCGAAAGATGGGAATGTGGACTGGATGTGAGTCTCGATGATCGATGCCGATCCACAGCTTCTTTCCACTGGTCGAACCACGCGCCAGATAGTTTCATCGTATGCCACAGTGGTGGAGGGAATGCTGGCCGTGCAAGTTTCCTGAATCACGAAGTAAGTGCGTCCCGACTCGATATACTTGCGGCCAGCCTTGCGGATGAGAAGATTAACTTGAAAGTCCCCGCATGTAACAGTACGCAGGCTTTGCAGGCTTGTGCGGTTATCAGTCGCAAACAACTGCAACACGTTCCCGTTAGAATGACATTCCTGAACAATACCTTCTGTCGTACCTCGTCGTAGATCACATTGTTTCCAGGTGTGCGCGGCTCTCGCTGTATCAGTCGGGCCCAGAGAGCTTGCTCTGTTGCCTCGACGGTAAATGGCACTTCGTAGCGATCCATAAACTCCACTTGCAAGCCGCACGAACTGTTCACCCACACGCGCGTTGCTTTCTCTGAGCAAGAAGACACGATGGATGTCTGCTGGTCGTTCAAAGCTGCAATCAGTCGCTGGAATACAACCGCATTGTCTCTAGGTGGCCCAAAGCTGCTCTCAAATGCCATGAATTCGTAGAACTCAAGCGCGTTCTTGACTGCCAAAGCATTCAAGCGCTGTTTCAGCATCGACTGCAGCCTCCGTGCTTGCTGGACTTGTGTACGCATCACCTTGCGCAGTCGTTTATTCTCCACGTCCGATATTTGGCGAGCAATGGACTCTCGCGTTGCAGCATCTTCCCACGACTCATTGAGCAACTTGTTCACAGCCAATGTCGCTCTGTGCCCAGCACCTGTGGCGTCAACCAGAACCAATGGCAGCGTGGAGCGCACTCCAGCAGCCAATTTCAGTTCCTTTAACTCCACGTCAAGCTGCTTTACTTCTTCACGAAGTCGCAGCAGCTCCAGTCGCTGTCGTTGTCGCCATGTGTTGGGCTTGGTCTTAAGCCTGGCTGGCGTCTTCCCTTCATTCGACTCCAGCCGACAATCCCATGCGTCTGACGCGACCTCCAAGCCATCGAGATCGATAGTCTCGTCGGGGAGCGGTAGCAGCTCCAGATCCGCCTCCCCAGCACGAAATCGCTGTCGAAGGCCTCCATGAGCTCCACGAGCTCCTCTTGTCTCCTGGTTGTGCGACTTGATTTTGCGACTGCGATAAGCTGTCGTGACTAACAGTTGTTGTCGCTGAACATCTTCCAGTCCTCCTCCACGAGCGTTTCGCCCAGTGTGCGGCTGTACCAGTGGTACATCGTTTGACGTGACTGCGAGATGAACGCGACGAGTTCTCGAGCGTTGTGCTCCTGGTCCACGTCTCCTTCCGGAACCGAGGCAGCACCTCTGAGTGGATTTCAACCACCGACGGCGAGAGCTGCTCGGCGCTTGCTCGCCGCACTGTGATCCAGCCCGACTTCTGGAGCTGCACTTCTCGACAGCCTTCAACATTCAGCGGGGTGGACCGCCCAGCGAACACGATGACGACGGAACCGTCCGCTTCTGTGTACTTCCGAGCTACGTGTTTGCCACGCACGGGCACAGATCGCCCGTAGCGAGTCGAAGTACACGTGAACGACCGTGCTATCGTGTCGTCCTGCAATCGTTCGCTCTGTGGCGGAATGTTATCACCTAGCGGAGATAGCGCACAAACACGCCAGCACGCCGTCGCTGTGGTGTCGATATTGAACGGAAACAGCGAACTATTGTGCGACTCCATCGCCAAACCGGCAGTGGAGTCTGATCGAAGATGTGGCTCGCTTGGAGTGATACCGGTGCCCCACGTGGTCGACGTTAGCAGATTCCGAGGGCGGTCGTGTTGAAGCTCCAACCGAGTCCTTGACACCAATGCGAGCAAGTCAGCGAAGATGCCTTCGTCGTCTTGCGACGAGATATCCCAACAAAAGTTCTTGTCTTGCTGCAACTCGAACGCCATCAAAACAATGTGTTTGCGCTGGAGGCGACAGAGTATCTCTGTCAGTTCCTACGAATTCAGTCATCGTGCGTGCATACTAACCTCGTCGTCGAGTTCCCTTTTCATTTTTGCCTGGAGCGTCGAAGTGATGCTGCCTTGTGACCGCAGCGCGAGTTTGAGCTTCTTGTTTAATTCCTCAGCATATACTCGTTCCTGGAACTTGCTATCGGCAATAGCTTCCCATGCGGATGCGCTACTAAGACTCGTCGTAGTAATTGTTGATCGGGAGAGAACTTTACCGGTGTGCCTCTTCTTGAGCTGACGCACTCTTAAGTCCAGCTTTTTCGTTAATTCACGTAGCTCATGGAGTTCCTCTTGCTGTCGTCGCGCTCGCTTCTTCTTCGGGGTGGGAACAATGCAGACATCGCTTTCAGACGACCAAGTCCTTGTCATTTTACTGTCTCCTGCGCAAATTCTTAAATGCCTGGCCTCCAAGTCTCAACTAGCTGCCCCGTAATCACATGAACCGCATCAACGCGTTGAAGTACAAGCTTGGTCGATGGCAAAATTCCCAAGTGTATTAACGTAAAATAAGCCAGCTACACGCATTTGATCACCAACTCTGTTTCTCTGGCAGCGTGGAATGCTTTCCAGTCCTCTTCCAGCAGCATGTCGTTCAACGTTTGCGTGCACGACGCGCTCATCGAGTCGTGGGTTTTGATCGCCCAGTCGATGAGTCCTCGCGCACGGAGCTCATTATAAGCGCTTCGAAATTGTGGCAGCATCTCTGCATGGATTTCGAGAATAGCGGATGACGGGCTGCTCGAGTCTGTTGAGGCAGCTTGGCGCACCTTGATCCACCCTGAGTTTTGCAATTGAACATCTTTGAATACGCTGTTGGAGACGTTTGTGGAGGTCGAGCGTCCTGCGAACACGATGGTGACGGAGCCATCGCGATCAACGAACTTTTGGCACGTGTTGTTTCCTAGCATTTCCTGGAAGTGCGGCGAATAGCACTTGAATGACCGCGCCACAGTATCGTCTTCTAGTTTGCGTACTTCCTGGTCCACTCGCATGTTTGGAGAAGGGGTTTTGACTGAACATTCGCCAACAAGCAGCAGCCGCAATTTTGGCACTAAAAGGCAGTAGCGAGCATCCGTGACACTCTAGCAAAAGGCCTTGCTTGGTGTCCGTCTTCACATTTGGCACTCCCGTGCACAAACCCCAGGAAGCGTTGACCATCAGACTTCTGGGGTCTTCAAACTGGCGTCGTTGTAGCTCCAGTCGAATCTTCGCCAGCAAGGTAAGTAAGTCCGCAACTATGGCATCGTCATCTTCGTACGTCGGAGCTGGAGGTGGGGCGGTCGAAACCTCCAGCTGGAGCACCGCCAAGAGAATGTCCTGCAAGGAAAGAGCCTTGTCAGTTCAGCTTCCTTTCGTATCAGCCTCTTATTTCCAACCTTATCTGTCAGGGTTCGCTGCATCCTCTCTTCCAGAGCGACACCGCGCTTGGCCTGCGTGCGCAGCAGCGTCTTGAGCTCCTGGTTCTGCTTCTCGACACGCTGGCGTTCTTTGAACTGGCGATCGGCGATGCCTTCCCATATTGACGCTACAGTGGCAGCTCCCTGTGGGTTGGGACTGCTGCTGGATTGGCAGTTGGTCACTGCTGGCACAGGTCGCTGCGGACCGAACGCGCGGCGCTTCTTGAGCTGCTCCAGGCGACGCTCCAGCTTCCCGCTGAGCTCGCGCAGGTGCTTGAGCTCCACCTGCTGGCGACGCACGCGCTTCTTCTTGGGCTGCACCAGCGGGACTACGGACGCCGACGGCGAGCTGCCGGCGCTGTCCGAGCTGATCGGGGACATCGCCATCGTTGTCGGAATGGAATGGCCGTGCTCTTGCCGTGGCGCTGGGACCATCATTCTGTGGACAGTGAGAGTAATCACTTGTTGACGCCATTAGCAATTTCTACCAATCACAGAGGTGAAGAGGCTCTATTGGCCAAAATCGCATTTTCGATTTCGATAATTGAAATGAGCTTCTTGGAGCGCTTGGCAGACCCGGCCGTGCTGGCGGAGGCACTGGCCTTCATCGACGCCTTCGATCTGACGGCCAGTGGAGGGAGCGAGGCGGAAGCTACGTCGGGAAGCAGCGATGGTGCTGCCGAAGAGCTGAGCAAGCGCCGTCGAAGGCCGGACAAGTTTGAACAGTCGAAGACCAAGCGCAAGAACGCTCTATACAGTGCGAGGCTGCGCGCCAAGAAGAAAAGCGAGCGGGAGCAGCTGAAAGAGCAGATAGCGCGGCTGGAGCTGCAGCTGCAGAGATTACAACAAGGTGGAAGGCTGTCCGCAAGCTCGTCGCCGTTATCGACTGGACTACTTCCAGCAACGTCGACGCGGTGGCTGGAAGAGGCAGCAGAGCAGGCGCTAAAGAGGCAAAAGCGGAACTGCTGAATGTGCAGCTTAAGATGTACCTGGCCAAGGTGATGACCACGTCGTCTACTCTACAAACCACTTTTCAGAACTTCCATGCACTGAAGAACGAGATCGGAGCTGCAGTTGGTCCACCGTCTACCATCCTGGCCGAGCCATCGCTGCGCAGCAACGACGCCACTCCGCAGCTTGGCGACCTTCGCGCGTACTTGGACCAAATGTACACGGAAGCACAGTCTGTGTTTGCACTTGATGAAGTAACCGGCGCTTCTTCCTTCCAGCTGCAGACCACACACGATCCAAAGTCTGGGGGCGTGCTTGGGCAAATTATGTCTGCGACTCCTGTGGGATGCGGCCTAGACACTGCCAGCCGAATGGTCTGGAATGGAATGCAGCTCAAGGGCGGCTTGTGCTGCAAAGAATTCGTTCACCGCTTCCATCTGAACGCAAATGTGGTCGCTAAAAGCTATTACTTGAACGTCAAGGATCGACAAGACACGTGCATGCTTCACGGGGTGTCCATGGTGCGCAAGTTTGAGGAGCGGGATCGTATACTGTACATGTGGACATCAGCGATTATTCCACCGCAGCACGACCAGAACGCTGACCCGATTGGCATTAAACGTCGGTCGCTTTGCTTCCGCGAAAAAGGTTGGGCAATGCTTTCACGCGTACCCGATAACCCAGATCACGCAGCAGTGTTCCATACGAAATATGAAGTATTTAACGACCTTCAATATGGAGCTGGAGGATACGAATCAGCAATGCGCGACTTCGAGCAACTCTGCTATGGGGTCGTGGAAACGCTCAGCGCCAGTATGCGCTTGTTTCATGAAGGCGTCCAAAACACGCTGCTGGAGGAGGCACCTCCGCAGCAAGTTGCATGAAACGTGTTTGAAATTCGGGTTTCCGTGACAGATACCGCAAAATACAAGCAACACGCAGCCAGCCTTCATATTTAAGTTAAATTGCTTCCAAGCCTCCTCCACGACGAATGCGCTCAACCTTTGCGAATACCATGCTTTCGCCTTTTGATGCGACTTGGACAACCAAATTATGAGCTCTTGGGTGTTTCTCTCTTGATTCACACTGCATGGCTGAAAATGAGGAACCAATTCCGTGTGCATCTCGATCAATGATGTGGAATCGCTGTTTTCAACCTCTTGCACTTGAATCCAACCAGTCTTTTGCACCTGCGTGCCTCGTCGAAGCATTCCATTTGACTGCACAGCAAAAACGATGGTAGCGCAGCCACACTTACTATTGAATGTGCGGCACGTGTGATGGCCACACAGAGTAACCTTCCGTCCGAAATGTGTCGAAGCGACCTCGAACGACCGCGCTACCAAATTGTCTTCGGCCGTAGTTTCCTAAACACGAGAAAACGTCAACTAGCGATAGCATACCGGAAAACACGAGCATCTCTACCTGGCTCGAAGTCAAACCCTCGCCAACAGGAGATGAAGCGAACAAGCGCCAGCACGCGGCCATGGTGGCCATCACATTAAATGGCACACAGAAACGTCCGTGGGTTTCCATGACTGGGCCACCTCCGTTCTCGATCTTCACGCGCGGCTCTCCTGTAAAGATGCCGCAGGAAACGAATGCCAGAGGTCTTCTAGGGTCCTCGATTTGTTGTTTCTGCAACTCCAAGTACATCCGCATCACCAAGACGAGCAGATCTGCAAACACTCCTTCCTCGTCTGTAGCCGCTTTGCACGACTGTGCGCTATCACTGCTCTCCTCGAGCAGCTCTAGCTGACTGTGGTTCTGCCCTCAAAGCGCAACAACAACAATCGTCAAGTCATGCAGTACTGCCGGCACAAATAATTCCGAGTCCGCACCTGTGTTCTCCACGCCTTGCACAACAATTTCTCTTGCATGGAAAGCGAGAGTTCGTGGCGCGAGCGAAGAACCGCCGTGAGCCCCTCGTTTTCCTTCTCAGCTTGTACACGCGCTGCCAATTGGCGAGTAGCGATTCCTTCCCATACGAAAGAAAACTCTCTGGCCAGTGAGGATTGATTCGAGACGCGTTGCTTCTTGAGGCGCTCCACGTGATGCTGCAGCTCGCCCGCCAGTTGGCGGAGATGCAAAAGCTCCACCTTCCGGCGGCGCACACGCTTCTTCTTGGGGGTATGGATCCCAGTGGCGCCTAGCCTGAGCGGTTGGACGTCATGACCAGCTCTACAGCGCACTGCTTCGTCGGGGAGCGGCGCCATCGTTCTGGGACAAAGGCGAAGTTGTGCAGGTCCAGCTTGGTGTCGCGCGCCGAGGCCCTCTCGCTCAGCAAGACACTGGATAGTCTCATTGTGGTTGGCACGGGATATCCCTCGTAGCAGCCCCACATTTCACAACGTGATAACGTTGCGTCTAGGTGTAGACGAAGTAGCTACCGATCAGGAACAAGATATCAAGCGCGGAGGGCAGGTTGCTTTGCAGTGGAATTACCCGGCGAGTCCATGCGGAGTTGGCAGGGTTGTCCTTGCAGGGCAAGGTAGAACAAGGAGCGCGTCGACACCTAGCACTGCCTGTCGGTCGAGGATTGGAATCGCATCCTGCGCGTCAATCGCTCTGCTAAAAGGCGGCAGGTAGGACAAGTGATGCAGAAAACACTAGCGCCATGCCAGCCACGGCCTCTGGGTTGCACCTTTCGATTGAGCTCCGCCGCGATTTTTAAGAACAACTTCCGATAGCATTACCACGCAGCCACGAACGGATCGGTCTCTGCTGGGCATTACTCGCTGAAAAAGCCCGGCTTCCGATGCAGTACAGCCGACAGCCGAAGCAAGGCAAGCGTTTCTGACGCGGTGCCTGCCGCAAAAATCTAATGCGGTGCCAGCACACATATCGGGCGGTTAGCACACATTCTTTCGACGGTGGTGAAGTCATCGTTCGCGTGCTGAGCAACAATTGCGTAATCGGCCGAAGATCGCTTCGCTGTTGACTCACTCCTCACTTCGCCATGGCAGTGGCAAGGTGCCACCTCAGTTGCAAATTTCCCTGAGCGACACACACCTCAAGACACAGACACTGAACTGCCATGAGCTTCCTGCTGGAGGTCGATGCCGCCGACGAGCAGCTCCTCGTCACCGAGATCCTCGCGCTGCTGGACGTGGACGACGACATCTGGAGCGACGTGGCCGTCGAGAAGCCGCACACCAGGACGACGCTGCCCAGGAAGCAGCTAGTCCACAGCCTCAAAGCAGAGTCGCCTCGAGCGCGACGCGGCAGACGCCCCGCCTCGCCTCAGCCGCGGCTCCGCAACAAAGGCAAGATCGAACTGCTGCGTCGGGAGATCGTGGGGCTGGAGGAGGAGTTGGCCCAGTTACAGCAACGCCCCGGAGCCGACCAGAAAGCAAATAGCGAGAAACAACACGCCGAGTCGCTGTGGAAAGTCATCGCCGCCAAACAGAGCCAGGAGAGAGAACAAGCAGAGGAGCGCAACAAGGCGCTCAAGCGGCTGCTGACGACCCAGTACGCGCTCACGTCGTCGCTCTCAGGCGTGCTCACCGAGTGGACCAGTCTGCCGCCTCCAGAGTCTACTAGCGTGTGTATCTAGTTGGCCAGCAACCAAAACAAAACAAGTCGTATAGTCTCACGATCCCTTCCTCTAAAAGACGTCATTACGTGAGACCAGGAAGTGCACTCGCAATCATCTCCCCGCATAAACAGCGCACGCACTTAGTTCCGATTCGTATCGAGGCACAGCTCGATGTCTGCGCGGACCAGCTCCACCAGCGGCCAGCAGTCCGGACCCGCGAAGCCCAAGCGCGTGAGAGGGGCTCGAGAGCGTCGCCAGGATGCCCAGTGGCGGCAGCGCAAGAAGCAGGAGCGACAAGAGCTGCAGGAGGCGGTACAGGCGCTGCAGACGAAGTTGGCTCAGTTGCAGCAAGCCAACGGCCTTCACATGGAAGCACGAGAGTGTGAAACGATGGACCAAGACGCCGCGATGAGTTGCAATAGAGTTCGACCGGGGACAGCGGTGCCAACGCTGCTGCCGACAAAGAGGAAGAGCGAGTGGCAGAGAGAGGCTGCTGCAAAACGACAAGAGCGCGTGCAGGCGGAGCGAGTAAATGAGACTTTGAAGAGGGCGGTGGCCTCGCAGCGCGGAACGATCAAGTCGCTGCGCAGCCTCTTCGAGAAGAGGCCTGCATTGCCGGTAGGAGAGACAGGTCTTGTTATTCGTGTTAACTGTCGGCTGATTCTTTTCTTTTTGTATGCCAGCGATCGGTTATCGACAAGCTGGGAAGCCCAGCCTACTCTCACGTGCGATCAGCACCGCAGCATTCTCAGTGTGCCCAGTGTTGCGACCCAACCACTCTTCATATTAATCCCACAGCCGTTAAACGTGAACTCGAGGCTACGCTGCAACGGATGCGCGTTGCCGTTAACGACGCAGCTGATACTTTGGCGAAAACGCCGGGCTTGTCGTGCAGCTATGACATGCAATTGCATTCGGTGGTCGGACCTACGATAGAGGTGCAGACAACGACACCATTGAGTTGTGGACTTGATCGCGCCATACAACTGCTTGGCACCAAGGTTCACGCTATCGCTAGAAGTGCATTCCATGGCGCGCGCTGTACACCGGTGAGGTTCCAGTTTGTTCCACAACGTTTCTTTCTCTTACCAATATTTTCTTCTTGCTATTCGTTTTGCAGGAGCTTGAATTAGATGGCGACGATGTTCGTGATCAACAATTCACGCTTGAGCTTGGCGCTCCGTACCAGACAATCATACTAAACGGGTTCCGCTCGACATCCAACAGCATGGACTCCAATCGTTTTGCGATGTCGTGGGTAGCGATATCCTTCGACAGGTGCGGCGCTCTTTGCTTTCGAGAGTGCGCCTCCCTAGCCGTGGTTCGGTCATCCGCGAACCTAGAGCACGAGTCTGTCATTCGAGCACACTATACAGTCGCAGTTGAAAAGGCGATGGGCTGTACAGTCGTGGATGGCGAGCACATCGATCGGGTCCGAGATCGCGCGCTGCGGTCTATGGGACAACAGGTCCGTGGCAAGTATACTGCCATGCAACGGGAGTTATTACGGAAAAATGGACAAGAAGACCTCATTGCTTTTGTCGGGCAATAGCAGAGCAGTAACAATTTACCCTCGAAAATAAGAGTCATTGTTTTTCCCTCCTTATTATCGAGGTATTTGTTTAGGACAAGTTCTACGGTTACGACGAACGCTTCCATAAGACCTGCCCGTACGCGATACTGCGTGGCGGTCTCTGCGGCGGCACTTCAATGGTCGCTACTGTTCTGCTCACTCACCTGCGCTGAAGTTGCCGTCGAGCGTCATGGTTGTTGTCTTCTCAACACGCACCTCTTGTATCTGTCGGTCGAAACTGTGCAAAGTGCGTGCAGCATTCCAGTCCGCCCTGGCATAAATTTAGAATGGAAAATGCCTTCCGTCCTCATGAAGGTTAACTTGTATGGTTTAACATCGCATTCGAGGTGGGGTGTCAAGTAGGAAGCTCGAGCGGCACAAATAATGTGTGGATGCATTTTTGCCCCAGCTGTCGCCAATCGTGTCGCCAAAGTGCCTGTGGATGAAGTCTCGACAAGCGATGACGTACTTGGCGAGCACTGCGAGTTGCTCCCCACCCTCGGAGCTAACGCCATTCTCCAAGTCGCGCTGTCCAGGTCACACTCGTCGTAATAGCACAAGGTCTCCGCAATGTGCGCGCCAAACAAGACGGCTCCGCCGCCGCCCGCGAATTGGTACGACAACTGCCTCTGGCAGCCTAAGCTCATGTACGCCATCTCCAACGTGCAGCAGTCGTCGGTCGCCATCTTCCTGGCCGTTTACTACCAGCAGACCGCCGGCTTTTCCAAGGTGCAGATCGGACTGCTGCAGACGCTGCCCTGCATCTGCGCCATGGTGTCGCCTCCGATCTGGGGCGCGATCGCAGACTACATCCACAACCAGCGTCTGGTGCACAACTTCTGCATCATCTCGGGTGGACTGCTCATGTTCTCCATCCAGTACTTCTACTGGTCCTACCATTGGACTCTAGCGGTGCTGGTGCTCGCCAACTTCCAGTCCATGCCTGCGGGTTCGCTCATGGACCACGCAGTGCTCGACATGATAGAGAAGGTCGGCGGTGAGTACGGCAAGCAACGTCTGTTTGGAGCAGTTGGTTGGGGCACCGGCGCGTACATTACGGGTCTGGCAGTTGCTGCTGCTGGCATTTCTTGGGCGTTCAACATCAGCATCATTTTCATGTTCGCCTCGCTGCTGGTTCTGCGCACCATTCCACCGGTCAAGCACGGACATCATGAAGATAACCACTCGGCAATGGAGGAAGGCGGCAAGAGCGCCGGTGCTCCTTCTTTTGCCAACAACATGCGCCGTATCGGAGAAAAGAAGGACGTCATCATGCTGCTGCTTGTCGTGGTGTTCATGGGTCTCATGTATGGCGTGCTGTCCAGTTTCCTGGCGCTCAACCTGTTCAACTTGTCCGGCGGCAACGCTCAGATTGTGGGCATTGCAATCATGTGCGAGACCATCTCCGAGCTGCCGGCGTTCTTCTTCTCGCACGCCATCATCAAGAAGCTCGGCACGGTGAAAGTCCTGCTGGTGTCCATTACAGCCTACGCGCTGCGGATCACGTATTACTCGGTCATGACGAACGCCTGGAGCGCCATCCCGTTTGAGTTCTTGCATGGATGCACGTTTGGATTGGCTTGGGCTGCCTGCACGCAGTACATCTACGCCGCAGCACCTAAAGGGTGTGAAGGAACTGTCATGGGGCTTTTGAACGCGACCCAGAACGGATTGGCTCGTGCAGTGGGCACCATGGTGGGCGGTTATTTCTACCAGCATTACGGCGCACGCGTGATGTGGGCCGTCACCGACCTGGCAGTTCCGCTTGCACTCGTGTTCCTTGCTGCGTTTGCTTATCTCAAGAGCGAGAACGACGAGGTCCTTTCGGGTGAGGACGTAGAGGCGGAGGAGTCCGAGATGTTCTCGCCGCACCACCACTCGAAGGCAATCAACGCGAGTGGACCGTCGTACGACGAGATTGAGTAGGCAGCTAGCACGAGGTGGTCCCGTACAAATATACGTAGTGAACTTTCATATGAGTCTTTCACGGTCTCCGCCGAATTCAACCACACAAAAGTGAACCGCTCTCGGCGTGAGCCAGCTGGCGGGCATTTCGCCATTCTGTCTCATCAGTCGAGATGAACCAAGAATCGAAGCACGAGTACGCGTCGTTGACGCTCGAGGAGGCACTGGAGCTCCTCGGCAGTTGCGACGACCTGCTGCTCCTCGACGACGTCCATGACGAGCCCACGGACAGCTCAACGTCGACGCCCAAGCCAAAGAAACGGGAGCGCAATCCCTTGAACGACGTGCGCCGACGCCAGCGGAGGAAGGCGGAGCGAGCGCAGCTGAAGCAGCAGGCGCAGGAGTACGAGGCGATACTGACGAGGCTACAGCGAGCGAGTGGAGATCGTCAGGCTATTGCCAGCGAAGCACTGGCAGAAACACCCGCAACGTCCACGCGGCTGCGCGCTGCAGTTGAGGAGGGGCGGAAAAGACTAGAAGCTGAAGATGTCAACGGGAAATTAAAGGCATTGCTGGTAGAGCGTCTGCAGATGACAGGGAAAATCCGCGACGTCCTCAAACAGAAAGGAGCACAGCTGACGGTACGTTCCCCGCTGTGGAGAAATCTGCATTGTAGCAAGATATTGACCCCGTTAATTGATGCAGAAGATCGACCCTCTGATGGAGTTGTCGCTGTCACTCGAGCCCTCCCCATTGGAGTCGAGATTTATGGAGTACGCGATGACGTCGGCAGGTCTGCAGGGCGCGGTCCACCAAGCCTTTGACGCTACCGATTCCGTGCTGGGCTCCTTCTCGATGGATGCGTTTAGCTACGCTGAGTCGATCTCGAGGGTTAAGCGCGATCGTTCTGGCGGCACATGCGTAGAGCTCCTTACTACGACTCCTCTTGATTGCACACTTGAGGCAGCGAGAACGCTTCTGTGGGAGACGTTAATGAGCCAGCAGTGGCCAGAAGCGCAGACTCAATTCCACTTGAAGGTGCGTTACCACTGCCGTTGATGCACTAGTATTGAGACTGATGCTGTTGTATTTATCTTAGACAAAGGATTGCTCACCGCAGACTGTCGAGCTACGTTTCTCAATGAGTTTTGACTCCGCTACAGGCTCCCAAATGATGTTAGATGGCGCTACATTCCTCGAGAAGCACGATGAAAAGCACCGGACAGTGCTGGCATGGACATCACTGATTGTGCATCCGAGTGGGCACCTTCGATTTCGATCACACGGGTGGATTGTCATTATGAAGTCTACATCCGACCCGGAAACAGCCTCCTTGGTACGAACCTGCTGTCGGATTACAGCGGAATCGACAAAGACGAGCTTGTCGGCGCACCACAACAGCGATGACCCGTATTGCTTGCAAACACGAAATGGCATCCTGAAATCCATGGGCACCCGCGTGAAGTTCAGACTCGAAGATGTCCAACAGCAACTGCTTGGCCAAGCAGGGCCCCAAGAGCTAATCACCGTTTGACATCTGGATTTCACAAGAAAGCACGACAGATTATGCAAAAACAACTGCATAATCTGCTGGCCTCGACCGCTTCTCCCTCGCACTTGCACACAATCCAACCTCCTTCCAATCTGCCGGAGACCATGCACCTGCCCATGACGCTAGACGACTCGAATGTGCTGTCAGAGATGCTGACGCTTCTGAACGACAGCAACGACAGCGACACGAGCTCATCCGCGTCGACGCCACCGACTCCTCTACCTGCAAAACTGCCAAGCCCAAGAAAGACCGTAGACGGAAAGAGGGCCCTGTCGTGTACTCCACCGATCTGCAACGCCGGAAGAAGGCCGAACTACGGTCGCTGCGAGCCGAGTCGCAGCATTTAAACGCAAAGCTGCAGCAGCTGCTTCAGTCTCGCCTGCACCGCATCGCGGCACCTCCAGAGGTTGGTGGCCAACACGGAAGCGCTAATGGGAGCGCTTGGTACAGTCTCGCCATTATCGAGAGCGAGAAACGCGAGCGCTCGGAACGCACCAACCGTGAGCTGAAAGAACTCATGGCAAAGCAGCTCAAGCTTCACACGTCCATCCGAAGGCTGCTAGAACGGAGTGATGCGGCTAAGGTTCGCGTTCCTGTGTTTGTGTGTCGTGACTGTGCTTCTCACCGAGATCGTGATCGCAGGGAATAGAGATCGTGCTTAAAGCTGAGCCAACCGCCGACTACGCTCTCCGCCAAGTCGATTTCAGTGAGCACATACTCGTTGAGCTGGCACAAAGCTTGGACAAGTTGCGCTTGCAGGCTGACCGCGTCATTCCGACCGTCGGCGACGCATTGGCGGTAAGTTGTCGTAGTCAACACAAACACCATCATACTCGCCATTATTGCGTCGAAACGAGCTCAGTCACACCGATGGCGTGCGGAGTGCAGCGAGCTGGTGAACTTCTGTGGCATCACATTACGACCAAGAAGAACAAGGATGCCGAGAAGTCTTTTCGCTTTGTACGTCAACGTCTGACCGAAGCTCATATCTTCGTCTGACTCGCCTTTTGTGTGCTGCAGGTTCG
The DNA here is from genome assembly GCA_011947325.1 of Phytophthora macrochlamydospora. Taxonomy (NCBI): domain Eukaryota; phylum Oomycota; class Peronosporomycetes; order Peronosporales; family Peronosporaceae; genus Phytophthora; species Phytophthora macrochlamydospora. The sequence goes on from JAAVTH010000251.1 coordinate 86,192, forward strand.
GACAAGGGATTCCGATTGTCTCGAGCGAAACTGTATGGCCTCTCTACGTGATGGCAACGATTCGCTTTTGCACCTTGACGGTGTGAATATTGTTCGCAAGTACAATGAGGCAAACCGGATCATGTTGGTAGGAACGACCACGTGGTTTCTGCCCGCAGCAGGACTTCAATTTGAAGATCACCACTGGACGATCATATCACCGTCGCCGACGGATCCTGCGAGCTCTGTGGTTCAAAGCTGTTACCAGCTACAAGTTAAGAACGTCGACTTTGCATCCGTCGTGCAAGCAGATTTTGAGCATGCACAGGAGGTGGTGATGACCTCAATAGGCCAAAAGTTGCGGTATGTACTGCTGCGGCAGCAAAACGCACTGCTCGAGGCCGCAAACCCAGTAGCTACCTTATAACATTCAAGGCAAAGTAAATTCAACCGTGATTTTGACATGTGGCGCGTGAACACTGCAACTGCATAATCTCGTCCCGTGGGCATAGACTTTATCGGGTCATTCGACAATATACAGGTCAAGCAACAGACAGATGAACAGTGATCAAGCACCAGAAAGCTTCATTGCATCACCAACAGAAAACAACATGTCATATTCAACAATGATCCAGCGCCGAAAGAAAGCTGAAATTATTAGACTTCGACAACAGGTCGAGGAGCTAGAACAGCTCCTGTGCGGGTTACAACATCGTCATCGGAGCCAGTCGTCAAAGGAGGAGCAGCAGTGTAGCTGGTTCGATCGAGCAATGACCGAGAAGCGGCGACAGCTCCACTCGGAAAAAGTCAATCAGACCTTGAAAGGCATTCTGAGGCAGCGACAGCACATTGAAAGGGCTTTTAGCACTGCTTTAATGAAAAGGGATCTTCTCAAGGTACGCACACGTGGTGCCGCGTATCGCTACAGAACTGACAACGTTATACGACACAGGGATTGGATTTTGTCGCCCAACTTCACCCCATGACCGACAAAGCACTGCCAGTATTTGCTTTCAGCGATGTTGTTTTGACAGGCTTGGCTGCGAATGTAGCGGATTTATACACCAAAGTGGATTTGGTGATTCCGCCACAGAGCACCGCCTCGGTGATTTCAAGTCGGACTTGCAAGCGCCGAACGGAAGCCCTTGGCGATATGATTGAGTCAAGCTCCACGACTGTGTTGAGTTGCGACGTCAATGACGCTGCAAATTTGTTTTGGATTAACACCACCACAAAGTCTGACGACTCCGACAAAACGTTCCGCTTCGTAAGTTTAATCTTCTGAAGACTTGCAGCGATTTGGTTCTAATCACCGTGTTATGTCGCTCAGGAACGCTTGAAAGGCTCCACAGTAATGGAGAGAAACTGCGTCCTGAACATAAAGACTTCGGGGCAGGATCTCGTTGTTACAGGAACAAACATAATCCGCAGATTCGATGCTGCTGATCTAGCTGCATTCGTCGGTATGACAACGTGGCTGCTTCCAGAGGAAGGACTCCGATTCGAGGATCGACTGTGGACTCGAATTGCTCCTGGGCTGGAAAATGCCTCCGTGATGCAAAGTTGCTATCAAATTCGCACAGCAAGATCAAACCAAGGCGTTGCAACTTACAAGGAAAAAGTTACCCTCGCTGCTCTCAGCGAAAAGCTTCGCCACGTCATGGACAAACAGCAAAACTTCATGTTGGACCGGTGTGGATTGCATTAAACATCACGAAAAAATAATCTGCTAAATGCAAAAACATACATGTTGTCCCTTTGGACTTGGAGCAATCAGTTGCCATTTTTGTGGCGCTGCACCGCCTGATCCAACAAGATGTTTTCAATCATCTCGTTACTTGCGTTGATATTGGCAGCCGTAGCATTCAGCACGAACTCAGTAAGAGCTCCGGCCTTGACATCGTCATTCAGCGTCTGGTCGGACAGATCGGGCGTGATGATGTAGCACGTCTGCACCAGCGTGAAGTCCTCGTCATCAGTGCCTTGGGCGCGCGGCTTAATGACGACGTAACCTTTCTCTTCGAAATGAATACCAGCAAAACGCTTGTTGGAGAACTCGAGCGGCTCAATGTGCGACCGCCACACAACCACCACTCGCTCTTCCTCCACGTATCGGCGCAGGATTTGCTTCACCTTGAATTCTGCCGTTGTGTTTGTCTTTGCGTCGAACATCTCCATGCCGAACGACTCGACCATCGTATCCTCCGTCGACTCGATCGTGCCAGCCGACTTGGAGTGATACCAGCGGTACGGAACGTCGTTCGTTCCCTTGAAGTGCTGCCACACCGCCTCACCTGTTGCGTGCATGCCAAACGGCAGCATTTTGTTGGCAAAGATTTCCAGATACATACCGTTCACACCGTCGCGCATTTGAGCATCGCTCTTCGGAGCTTCGGTCCGACCGAGCCCATTGGCCTCGAATACTGCGTCCACTTCACGATAAGAAGCCTCAACTCCGGCAAGTAGAGCTTCGAAGATCTTGGCGTCCACCACAGGGTCCGATATCGGCATCTGGGTGCGTTTGGTGCGCTTGTTGCTGCCGCAAGACTCCATCGCACGCAGTACCGTACGCTTCTTGAGGATCTGCTCCATACTCTTGGCGATCTTGATCTGTCCTTCCAGCACCATTTTGAGCCGCGCATTCTCTCGCTCGGATTTCACCCGACGCGCTAGCTGTCGCTCGCACATTTTCTCCCACACACGCGGCACACCGTCGCCATCGAAGTGGCTGCTCTGACTTTCAGGCAAGGCGGGAGATGCAGCTCTCAGAGAGAGTAAAGTCGCACCGGAGCTCTTGATTTCTTGTAGCCGCTGCAGCTCCAGCTCCATGTCGGTCACTTTCGTACGCAGGTACGCCAGCTCCAACTTGCGCTCGTCGCGGGCCTTGTTGGGGTTGTAGCCGAGGGGTTTCTTGCGCACATACGGCTTCTTCTGTGTGGCCTTGGGTGGCAGTAGTGCGGCTGCCTGTGGCGCGGGGCTTGGGGCTACTTGGCGACCTTTAAACCGCCGCTGAGTGGCCCGCTTGATAGCGGCGACAGTGCCCAAGCTGAAGCCTCTGGACGACTGCGCCGTCTTGTCCGCAAGGGGAGGGAGCTGCGCGCTCAGCGCGTCCAGCACTTCGCCAGCCTCGGGGTCGTCTAGCGACGGCAGTGCGGGAGCGTCATCGTTATCTCCATCGTCTTTGTTCTCGGCTTGATTCAGACTCGCTTCCTGTTGGTCGACGAAAGCCAACGCTGCCGCCAAAGTCTCCTCAGCCTCAGCATCCAGCAAGAACGCCATGACGGTCTTCTCTCGTTTGTTTTCGACTGCCACTTCGAGAATGTGCAGCAAATCGCGGCATGGGGATCCGTCGAGATTCTTGTGGTCTACGTGATCCGGGATTGCCTCACCGTGAGCAAAGTTCGATCAAGGCTGAGCAAGTGCAACGTCTACTAGTATGTCATTTAGGCGCAGTGCGCTTGTGCCTTGTGGCGCTTTGAGAGGCCCTGCTCCAGCAGCACGTTCTCAATCAGCTCCTGGTTGAACGTCGTGTTGAGCGCCACGACGTTCAGCACAAACTCGGTGAAATCCCCAGCGGCTGTAAAGTCGATGTTGAAGCCTGCCGCCATTTGCGGAGACGCGAGACTGCACATTTGCAGGATCGTAAATTGACCGTGCTCGGCGCTGATGGTAGTCGGCCGCCTGGTCACCACGTAGCCCTTGTCGACATAGCCAAAGCTGTTGAACGGCGAGTTGGCCTGGTCCAGCGCTTGCCCGATGGACACCCACACGACGACCTCTCGATCCGTCTCCACGTAGCGTCGGTGCACCTGCTTCACGCGGAAATCTGCCTTTGTGGTCTTGCCGATGAATTCCATCGTGAAGGACTCGATGACGGTGTCCGAGACTCGCTCAAGCGGCTGCAAAAGCGCAATGCAGTTAGAATGCGTCCACCGACCACGCAGCAGTCGATGGTTTCGTACCTTGGTGGCGTTTTCGTACACGGTGCCGCGATGTTTGTTGTTGCCTTTGAAGTGATTCCACACGGCAGCTGCCACCGCCTCGTAGCCGAAAGGCAGCACCTTGTTCGCGAACACGTCCAGATACATCCCGCTGGCACCTTCACGCATTCTCGCGTCCCTGCATGGCGTGTCCAGTCCCAGCAGCCCGTTCGTACTAAAGACGGCGTCTAGCTCGGCGTAAGCTGTTTCCACGCTGGCAAGAAGCTCCTCAAAGGTATCCTTGTCGATCAATAGGTCTAGTGTCGAGCCCTGGGAGAGGTAGTCTTCCGAAGAGTCAACCACGTCGGCACATCCAGATACCTGCTGTCGTGCTCGCTTCTGCAGCAACGTCTCCATGCTCTTTGCCAGCTTCACTTGGCTCTCGAGTACCAGCTTCAGCCTTGCATTCTCGCGCTCTGACTTTTCTCGTCGTTTCTGCTGGCGGGTAGCAATATCTCGCCAAATGTATGGAGTTGTGCTGGATGAAAAGGGCGAGCTGGGGCACGACGCAGTTAAGGCTCTTGGTGGAGTGGGAAGAGGCCTCTCGTGGCCTCGTGCGTGCACACGACGGCGCATCGCTTCCAATTCCGACTCCATCTGCTCCACCTTGGTCTTTAAGTACGCCAGCTCGTGCTTGCGTTCGTTGCGCGCTCGGTTTGGGTTCGCCTTGACTCGACGCTTGGGCCTGGCCAGACTAGTGATCGGCCCTCTCGATCGTGATGCTTGAGATCCTTGATTGGTAACGGTGGAAGACGCCACCATCGGCGGTAATGGAGCCGGCAAGACGACTCCAGAGACGGTCGTCAATGCATTGGCATCATTCTCGTGGTCCGAGGAAGAGGACAGCGTCTCCAAAAGCAGTCGGTTAAGCTCCAAATCCAGCTGGGTCTCTCCGAGTTTGGCGAGGTCCTCCCCAGGCGTTGATGTGTCGGCGGAGGGTAGCGCTGGGGACGCCTCTACGAAGGACAGCGCCGCCTCCAGCACCTCGGCTTCGTCGTCCTGCAGCAACAACGGCATAGCTGGTAGCAGGGCTTCGAATGCTCAAACAGGCGATTTGGTCTGCTTTGGTTCTACCCAATTGTTCAGGTCATGTTGGCAACAATGTAATGCACAGGGATTGTAATTGAAAAACCCTTAGGGGCACGCTAGTTCGACCTTGTGCTCAAGCGATTGGTCTAGAAGCATGTTCTCAATGAGCTGCTGGCTGGACGTGATGGTCGCCACCATGAAGCTGAGCACGAACTCGGTGAACGTGCCGACCGTCGAGAGGTCAAACGAACCTCCTTCTGCCATTTGAGGCGACACCAAGCAGCACATCTGCAGCAGCGAAAACTCGCTGCGACCCTGCGGGCGCTTGATAACTACGTACCCTTTCTCGCGGAAGCCGAAGCTCGCGAAAGGAGACTTGGACTTTGAGTTTTCAAGCGCCGACGCAGTCGAGACCCAAACGACGACCTGTCGATCCGGCTCCACGTATCGTCGAACTACCTGCTTTACGCGGAAATCAGCAGCCAAATCGTTGGCAAGAAACTCCATCGCAAACACCTCCGCAACCGTGTCCGACGACGACTCAAGGTCCTAAGCAGGCAAAAGGTTTAGAATCACAAAATGCTTTCAACCAGCAGCAGTCCCAGCCGTACCCTGGAGAAATTTTCGTAGAGGTTGCCGCGGTGTTTCTCGCTGCCTCGGAAGTGCCTCCACGCCGCAGCCGCCGCCGTGTCAAAATCAAAAGGCAACAATTTGTTTGTAAAAATGTCCACATACATCCCCTCGGGGCCTTCACGCATCTGCGCATTCGTGCACGGTGTTTCTAAGAATTTGAGTCCGTTTGCGGTGAGGACTTCATCGACCTCCCCGTATGCAGCGTCAGCACGATCAAGTAGAGAATCGTACGTCTCTTTGTCGAGGAGCAGATCCAGAGAGGAGCCCTGCACGGCACAACCAACCCCGTCGCCCATGACTCCGTTGAAACCTGCCAACTGCTGGCGTGTTCGTCGTTGCATCACTGACTCCATACTCTTTGCCAATTTAATTTGGCTCTCAAGAACCAGTTTCAAGCGCGCGTTCTCGCGCTCCGCCTTCTCTCGTCGTAGCTGCTGGGCAGCAGCCATGTCTCGCCAAACTGGAGGCGTGCATTGAGCATTAACGATCGACCCGGATGCAGCCGCAGAGTTGACCGGGTCCTTAGCTTCGATATACTGCTGGCGCAGTGTGTTGAGTTGCTCCTCCATTTGCTTGACTTTGTTGCGCAAGTAGGCTAGCTCATTCTTGCGGTTGTCACGTGCTCTGTTCGGGTTCAATCGGATCCGTCGTTTAGTCTTGCCACTAGCTGGTGCATCACCATTGCGGGATCCTTTGCGGGCTGATTCATTCTTAGCGATAGAACTGATTTGAACGATTGCTTTCTCCTGCTTGATCAGAGCGTCTGCCGACGGAGACTTGCCTGCTGGGGAAACCTTTCCAACCTCGCCTCCTGAAGGCGCGCGGGGCGATCCAGAGAGCCCCACCTCCAGCAGCAGACTCTCCAGCTCTTCGTCGTCGATAGCGTCGCCCACTCCAGTCATCGCGCTGCTTGTAGCAGGTTCCATCGTGGGTGCCGCTCTCACACAGGAGCCATGGAACGGCGTCTGACCCTGATGCAGCACATGAGGATCCTCGGACGGGTGCGGGAAGGTGTCGACGTAGGACAGCGCGGCCTCCAACGCCTCCACCTCGTCGTCGTGAAGCAGCAGCGCCATGCCCAACGGCAGCCAACGGCCGCTCGCTCAAAGTCGAGGAAATGGGGCAAGCGATTTTATGATCCGAAGGGTGTGAGTAAACAGGACCAAAATCGGCGACAGATGCCCGCGATCGGACGAAAGTCAAGCTGCAACCTGCGGGAAAGCAAAGGGTTCACGGTGGTCGCAGTCACGTTCGCTGCCATTGCACCAGAACAAGAGGGCGGAAGGCGGCGCGTTGAGCCCCTTGGCCAAATGCCGCCAGCAACAGGGTCCCCTCGCGACGGGCTCCGATGGTTTGACAGATACGGTGGCCATCCGTTTGGAGGCACATCCTCCCTTTGCAACGGAATCGCTCCGTATCTCCTTCTTGCAATTTGTATAGATATACAAACTGCAAGTCAGGAATAAACTAGTCGAGAGCCTGCGATCTGGCATACTTGTCAAAGTTCGCAGCGAAGGGCGATGGCGACGGAGGAGGAAGACTCGCAGACGCTGGAGGCGGCGCTGTCCTTCCTGGCCGAGTGCGAGGCCTCTACCGAGTGGCTGCTAGGAGCGGACGAGGCGCTGGACCTGACGGGCATCGCGCACGAGGACCTACTGCACGATCTGCAGGACCTGGAGCTGCCGTCGATCACGGCGGAGCCGATGCCCGACACGACGGTTGCCCTGTCGCCGCTTCATATCACCCACCCCAGGACCACCGACACGACACTAGCGTTGATTGAGTCTAGAGGAAGTCCCAGCTCTGGAACAGGCAGTCCAACGACGCCCAATACCACGACCAAGAAGACTAAGCAACCCCGCAAGTATTCAAACCGAGCCAGGGACGCTAGGCGCGAGGAGCTGGTCTATCTGAGGCAGAAAGTGAAGGACCTGCAGCTGCAGCTGGATCAACTGCGCCATACACGCAAACCACAGACGGCCTCGGCGCAATTCTCATCCGTCGCGGCGCCCCCATCCGCAGCGGACGTAAAGGGCACCACCCCAAGAAAATCACGACGAAGCCGAGTCTCCACGGCCACAACACCCCCATGTTTTCCTCCGTCGCTGCCCCCATGGCAGACACGGCTTCGCCGGCGCACCTGGCTGCGGTCTGGGGGATATGGCTCAGCGCCAAGCTCTGGAGCGCCAAAAAGCCGAGCGCGAAAATGTGCGACTCAAACTCGTACTACAGAAACAGATCAAGTTGGCCAAGAGCCTCGAGCGAATTCTGAAGAAGCGACAAAACGAGAAAGTAAAGTCCCGCCCTGCATCGAAACGATGAGGTTTGATTCGACTCTATACTGACTCTGTATCGTGCGTTAAGGGCATTTTCCAGGTGCTGGGCGGCCCCAGCAAACGCATTCGACGTGTATCCCACGCGCCCGGACCGAATGCTGCACGTGACGATCGGGCGGATTTTGACATGCTGCTCGCTGGGATCGAGAAGTCTCGCCAGGAAGTGGATGCCGTTTTTGAGGCGAATGGGCTCTGTCGAATGGAAACGGCACACCGCACCGCCAAGATCGAGCACGACGCGACCAGAGGCATGGTGATGGAGATCTATGCCAACAAAGTCATGCCGTTCGATATGCCGACGACAGGGAAAGCGGTTTGGCGACACTTTGCCCACTCCATGGATCACATGCCACATCGCACGTACTACGAGAAGCAACCGCTGCATATTGAAGCCAGCGACAACACAGTCGTAGAACGCTACGGACTGGAAATGACGGATGGACATACGCAAGGCGACTTCCACGTCAAGCACATCATTCGACGTTATGTCGAACAAGATCGGATCATTGTTGTGTGGCGCACGCTCACGGAGACGGTCGAGTTTTCGGCCGAACCTGCACCGGGCATTCGCTTCCTAGAAAGGGGCTACATCGTCATCAAGCCGCCCGCTACCGGACAAGAAGACTGTACGCTGATGCAAACATGCTACATCATTCGACCAGAACTCTATGGTCGCAATGGACCCGATCAAGCACGCAAAGTTGGCGCACTGACAGATTTCGTGTTGAGCTCTGTGAGTGGGAGCATCAGCGCCAGCCACCAAATGATCGAAAACGTCCTCCTCAGTGGCACGCTCAGGAAGTGATCGCTGGCAGCTTCATGCAGCATACCCGGTACTACAATACTACTAATGACTTCGGGTGAAGACATTCAAAGCTATCAGACATTTAAGGTGTTACCAAATACATGTACAGAGTCTCATATCTAAGGCTAGCTGTTGTGTCCTAGTGACTCTGTGTCTAGAGTTGAGCAACGGGGTGTTGCTGTTTTTGCCCATCATCCGCATTCGTCTGAGCTACAGAGTGAGTTAGTGCTTTTGGCTCGGCATGGAATCGCAGCGCGCCATCGAGCAGGCAGTTCTCAATCATCTGATGGCTCGAGCTAATCGTGTGCGACACAGAATCCAGCAAAAGTCTGTTAGGGTGGTAAGAATACGCTCGCGGTCCGCGACGTGACCGTAAATCTCCGGTCGGAGAATGTAGCACGTTTGTATTAGAGCACCGCGACGGCCGCTTGCATTTGGTAGAGCTTTCACCACAGTGAAGCACTTCTCGTGAAGACGCACACCTTTTGTAGGCTCAGCAGAGAGCTCTAGGGCCTCCGAGTACATTGGCCACGCAATGACTACTCGATCAGGCTGGACAAACTTGCGCCGGATCTGGCGGACGCGGAAGGCGGCAGTGGCATTTCGACTGCCCACGAGCTCCAGGCCGAAGCTCTCCATCAACGTATCGTCGGTCATCTCCGTCTTCTGCGACCAAACGAAACATGGATTAGATCAGACAACAACCAGCGATCGGTCTTGAGCAAATAAGGCACCTTCAGCTGCTTCTGGTAGACGAATCGAGACGGGATATGGTCCATCGAGTGCACAAAGTGCTCCCAGACAGCGTGACTCGTGGCTTCCACACTGAAAGGAACCACCTTGTTGGCAAAAATCTCCATGACAGTCGACCCATTCTCACGACGCACTTGGGCATCAGCGTATGTCTTCTCCATGCGCGCGAGTCCGTTAGCCTCGAACACGACATCTACTTCATCGAGCGCCGACTCCAGCTCCTTTTCGAGCCGCTTAAAAATGGCAGCTTCGTCCTCTTCTTCTGTCGACGTAGGTTGGCGGTGCTGTAAGCTCGTCAGATACTTGCCCTGAATGGACTCCATAACCTGCCACCATAAAATACAACACCATTAGCAAATGAAAACAGATAGCTCAGGTCGATACAAAGCGCTGACCCGCAGACTGGTGCGCTTTGTCAGCATCTTCTCCAAACTTTTGGCCATCTTGATCTGTCCCTCCATGATGAGCTTCAGCCGAATGTTCTCCAACTCGACGCGACGTCGTTCTTGATACTGGCGGGCTGCAATCTCAGTCCAGATCGGACCCATGGCTGCATCTTCCTTCTTATCCTCCTCGGATACTACAGGAACGTTTCCCACGCCGTGTCCTTGGAGAGCAGCAAGAGCGAATGCGCCTTCAGTAAATGTCTTCGTCTCTCCATGAGGGGTCGCTTGAGGTGTGGCTGCTGCCAATGCCCGTCGCTGTGATAGCTGGAGTGTGCGCACTCGCGCTTCCATGGTCTGCACCATTTTGCGCAGATAAATCAGCTCTTCCTTACGCTCGTCTCGCGCTCGGTTGGAGTTGTGGGAGGTGGTCTTGCGCTTCTTCCCATTGGCGGCGCTTGTGGTCGTTGCCTTCTTTTGCGCTGCGTCTTGGCCGGCGTCTTGGTCGGTGTCGATTTGGCTTGCGGGGCGAGAGCGGTCGTTGATCCCGAGAGAACGGTGGCCGAATTGCTCCAGCCAGCGCCCGTCGCAATTTCGGGCGACATGGCTACTGCAGGGTTTGGTTGCGGTGGGAAGTCAAAGCCAGCAGTGTGCTGGAAGTCGCTTCGGCTGGTCGTCACGGGGCTGGGATGTTCGTCGTCCGAGGGCAGCAGCAGGCGCGAGATGGCCGCGTCGTAGTCGTCGTCCTGGACGTCGGCCAGCAGCGCCAGCGCCTCCTGCATGAGCTCCTCCTCCTCCTCTAGCTGCCGCTGCTCCATGGTGCCGGTGCAAGCCGAGCGGCTTGAGCCTGCAGCCCAGTGTGCGGCGGGGACGCGTCGTCCGGAATTTGTATTGTGCCGTGCTTCTCCGTCAACGTCAAGGCTCTGCACGATGCCGGTCATCGATAGGCTGAAAACCATCATACTGATAGCAGTATTACGGCCCCCAGGATGCTCGGAAGGCTCGGCTCTCCGCGCGGAAAGCACTTGCGTTTTGTATGTGAAGCCGCAGGCACCATCGGATGAGTGTGCCAAGGGCTTGGAGGGAACCGTATCCCCCGTGGCCCGTGCGTGCTGCTCGCCTGCCAGTCATTCGCCGGGCCCCGTGCCACACACGGTGCCAAAGCGAATATGACGACTGCGACGACGGGGTGGTTGCAGTGGTGCAGGCGCAGGCGCGCGCAGAAGTGAGTCACATCTCAAGGATGGCGCTGCTGCTGCAGGATGCCGACGACATGGAGGCGCTGGACGCGGCGCTGAGCTTCGTGGACGCCTGCCTCCCGTCCCCGACGGCTCCCGTCAGCGCGGCGTCGTCCGACTCGGTGCAGCATTCGCCCAACAGCGGCTCGGAGGACGACGAGAGGCGACTGGGCGATGAGCTCGACGAGTTGCTCAGGGGCTCGGTACTGTCGTTCTCGGGCAGTTCATCTGCGGGTGCGACGCAACACCAGTCGCCCGCGCCGCAGCTCGTGCTACCCACCCCTCTGGTGCCGCTGGCCGCCAACTTTTCTGCTCCGGACGCGGTCGCATTAAAGGAGAACGGTCGTCTGCGAGGTGGTTGTCGATCGTCTTCCTGCCAGCGAGTATGCAGCGCTGAAGTGGCGAAGGGAAAGACAAAGCGGCGTGTCAAAGTCAACCCCAACCGGGCGCGCAACGAGCGCAAGAATGAGCTGGCCTATCTCCGCAACAAGGTTAAACAAATGGAAAGCGACCTGGGCGAGCTGCATCGCCGCCATCAAATGGACAGCGGCACTCTGACCATGCGAGCGCTGTCATACGGATTAACAGCGCCAGCTCCAATCGGTGCTGATGCAAGACACGACACCGGCGTCCCGCCATTTTGGCGAGATATGGCAACGCGCCAGAAGCTGCGCCGAGAAAAGTCTGAGCGCGAGAACGCACGTCTAAAGCTGGTGCTAGAAGGTCAAATCAAGCTGGCGCGAAGCATGGAGACGCTGCTCCAGAAGCGTGCGCGGCAGCAACTCTCCGAGTGCGAAAGCTGCGTCGGAGGCGAGAGCAATGCACAAGGCCGCACGTTGGATTTCTTGAAAGACAAAAGTACGTTCGAGGCACTGTTGGCCAGCGTGGATGCAGCTTACCGCGAGGTGGACGAGGTTTTCGCGGCGAATGGGCTCTGTGACAGCGAAACACCGAGCCGCGATGCGCGAATGCGTGAAGGTGCCAACGGCATGTACCTCGACATCAGCAGCAACAAGCTGTTGCCGTTCGGCAAACAAGATGTTGGAGACGCAGTGTGGAACCACTTTAAAAGCGGCGAGAAGCACCGAGGCAATCTCTACGAGAAGGCTGCCCAAAAACTCGGCACAGAGGCGGAAACGGTAATGGAAGACTTCAAGATGGAGTTCATGGGCAAAACAACGCGCGCAGACTTTCGAGTCAAGCAAGTTTTGCGGCGATACGTGGATGCCGAGCACGATCGCGAGGTGGTGATGTGGGTCACGAGTGTTCACTCGCTGGACGAGGGCAAGTTGCGACCATTTGCTGGTCTAGGTTTTGCGGAAAAGGGCTACGCTGTGATCAAACGGCCAGCTTCGCCGTCGTTGGTCCGGGGGATACACAATGCTGCAAATGTGCAGCCTCGTCGTACCGCAGAAGGCCGAGCGCTGCGTCCAAGACGCCACAGTGGTAGGGGCTTTCACAGGTACCGTACCAGCTGCAGTATTCGACGTGGTGGCTATCGTCGCTAACATTTTTGTGCTTGACGCAGAGTTCGTGCTCAATGTCATCGTGGCGAATGCGACGGTTAGCCAGGAGAGAATCGAGAACGTGTTGCTCGATCGGGCAGTCCTGGACTCGTCAAGCACCGGCAGGTGAACCCGCCACGTGGCCAGGATACCTCGACGAGGGACCCGGACACTGAATGGCGGCGGCAATCCGTCAGCGAGTTGACCCAGTCAACTTGACCGACTCAGCGTGGGCAAGTAGTTTGTAGGATCTCAAGCAATCGATGAATGACGTGCAGCGCCGCAGCAGGCATGGCGGATGTGCGTGGCAGGACTTTGTAAAATATAAGTTCAAGTTGAAATATAGCGCGGTAGTGGTGTTTTAGGCGGGACAGTAGTAGAAGACACAGGACCGACCGAGAGCGGCGCCGGCTTCTTCGGCAGTACAGTACACAACTTACCGGCGAGCGCGCAGGACAGGAGCGATGGCGTCGGAGTTCTCTACGTCGCTGTTCGACGCGGTGGAGCTGGCTGAACTGGACACCGCCGACCAGGAGAGAAGTGAAGCCGAGGAGGAGCTGCAGGAACTGCTGGAGACGCTCTCCCCGCCCACACGCGGCGGCGGCAGGAAGACCAGAGGCAAAATCCGCCGCAGGGCGCGCGATGACCAGCAGGACGAGGTGGAGTTCCTGCGTAGCAAGGTGCAGCAGATGGAGGAGGAGCTGCGGGCGCTACGTCTTCAGCACTTGGACAACATGGTGCCGGTGCCCGTCTCCTCTCCGCCAGCGGCCTCACTCGCCTTCTCCAGCCCGGCCTTTGGTTTTCCCGTCTCAGCGCCTCAAGTGGCAGAAGCTCCGCCCATTTGGGATATAGCCGCACGGCAGCAGCGATGGCGGCAGAAAGCGCTGAGGGAGAACGCGCGGCTGAGAATGGTGCTAAACACCCAGGCGAGTCTGGCCAAGAGCATGGAGGCTCAGTTGGGGAGACGCATTCGGCAGCAGCTTACGGATGGAAGGTGTACTCTTGACGGCGCGTCGATGCCTGAAACCCTGAGCACTGTCCCTAGCTTTGGTCTGGAGACAGAAACAGTCGAGGGACTACGCCAAGGGCTAGACATCGCATTCAGCGAGCGTAATGCGGTATTTGCCAATAATGGGATGGATCGACTGGAGACGCCGCATACGGAAGCTCGGATACGAGACGGACCGGGTGGGATGTACCTTGACATCTTCGCAAACAAACTTCTTCCGTTCGACTTTGAAACAACCGCGACAGCTACCTGGAATCACTACCGAGGAGATGATCGACAGCGTGCGCACCTTTATCAAGATTTCTCCCAGGTCCCGTACGAGAATTCATACTTCTACGACACTCTTCTAACGCTTTGTTATTATGTTGCTAGCAGAACGAGTCAACTTCCTCTGACACGATTATGGAAATGGTTGCGATGAAGTTTACTGGGAAGGCAACGAATGCCGATTTTCGCGTGAAGCAAGCGCTTCGTCGCTACGATCTGGACGAGCAGCAAGTCGTGGTGTGGGTTTCCAAAGCTGAAGCGGTCGAGAACCAGGTATCCGCGTACTCTAACTTTGCCTTCGTAGACAAAGGGTACGTGGTCGTGCAGCGACCAATGTCTCCTGATCAAGAACGTGGTCCCTCAACCCTGCTGCAAATATGCTGTCTCATATCACCACAAATGGCAGGCAGTTGCCTGTTGGATGCGTCGAATGTTGCAGCATTCACCGAGTTCATCCTGAGCGTCATGGTGGCGAGCATAACGGCTACTCAGGAGCTGGTTGAAGGCATGCTGATTGAAGAAGCAAAACAGCTCCTGGAGCAGCGAGGATAATGTGTGACGAAGAGAATAAATGTGTTGACTATTAATGCTTCAAGACAAGTATTGGTCGGCCCTATTAGTGACCAGGATCGCATCCGTCTTGTGCTTTCCTCAAAGCCGTGTTCGCAGTGATCATCGTGAGTAACCGTCGTGGCCCTTGTGATCCATACCGCACGACACATGTAATGTTACACCACATTGATTGCGCTTGGTCGTTGACTTTTTGTTGACGGCTACAGTAGCGATAGAAGGTAACACCAAGCCGTCACACTCCAATTCAAGCACTACCACCAACACCTCTATTATTATGAGCACCACCAGCAAGTTTCTTAACAGCGAAGATGCCGCTCTTGACGAGGTATTGGCGTTCATCGACTCTTCCGACTTCGATCATGTATTTTCGACAATCGAAGACCGCAGCGATACCACCGACTTCTTGCACGACTACGAGGGTGAGTGCATGGTCATTGACGACACTCTCCCAGACAAGGACACTGCACAAGACAATCAAGACCCAGCTCAAATCAAGTCTCTAGCTGCAACTCAACCGCCCGGCTCGGCTCTCCCAAACTCCTCGATCGAGTTGAGGTGGCCCGTGATCCCAACTAAAGAACGTGGCCGCGTGCGGGAGCGCATCTTCCATCTACGAGAAGTGGTGAATCAGTTGGAGAGTCAACTGCACGTGCTCAACGTCCACAGCAAGAGAGCTCGAACGTTGGTCGCATCCGGCGATGAAAACTCGCATGAGACTCGAAGTGATGCCGATGGAGATGTTGTCACTTGGCGACAACTGGCCACAAGACAGCACACTGCTAGACGGGAGGCGGAGGAAGAGAATACGCGTCTTCGGGAGCGACTGGAAGAGCAGATCCGAGTGGCCAAGCGACTCGAGCATCTCATCCGAGGACAGCTTTCGGACCGTGCTGGTGCCCCTAGGAACTGGTGGGGTCGACCATGGGATGATGTGGCAACAATGATCGCCGCTGCAGCGCCTATAATATCCTGCAGCTGATCGATCGGGTCAAACAAGCGGAAACTGCATAATCTGCATCGACCGCGTCAACAGGGCTGTTGCCAATGGCTTTGTGCGCTATAGTACCAGTAGCGCATCACGGTATCCTGTACACGATAGTCTTGTGGTTGATCAAGCTGGATAGGTCATGCAATCCACACACGCATTTCATTAACGCTTAATCTACGTCTACCGCTATGTAACTAGGCCGATGGAATACATTTGCGCGACCATATCTCTTTGCTGCCTGCCACAGACTTCCACGGCTGTTTTGACGCAGGACACACGGCCGTCCTGGCCCAGGACCTGGGCGCACAAGACGCGAGGGACATTTTGGGACGATCTCTCCCGAAGACTCTACAGGAATCCAGTAAGGCCATCCCGCATGTTGTTGCGGTACGGAAAGTCGGCGGGCAAGATCGGCTCGGAGGTGTTTACACGGCTCTGTGTTCTGCCTCCTGCCGCAATCACTTGGCTCAATTTGTGGTCTGTGCTCATGTCTACACTAAATACTATAGAAGTTGAAACTGCGGAAGAGCTTTCATTGACACTCTTTCTTGACGGAGCGAACTGCAGCTCTCGTCGGGGTGGCTAGTACTCTCGTTGCTGCTTTCGGCTCAACCGTTCGTCGAATCATGGAGATCGACCCATTCGCGACTATTCTTCCGTACCCGGGCGACGGCCTCTCGTTCGAGGAGACCCTCGCACTCATTACGGATTGGGGCTTCGAAGATGAAGCGCTCGGTCCGGTTGGCATACTTACTCCCAAGGTACAAGTAACGCCAAGGCCACCTGCTCCTGGCCCTGGTCCTGAGACCTGCCAATCGATCAGCGAGCCTACAGGAGCATCCACTGTGAAGACGACGGCAGCCAAGAAAAAGAGCAAGCGGAGGAGACCCAAGGACGAGCTGGACAAGCTGCGCCGACACGTTGTCCAGTTGACCTCTAGACGCGATGAGCTGCGGCTGGAGGCGACGAGGAAGAAAAGCTGGACAGCTCCCGACTGGAGAGTGCGGCGATGCTGGAGCTCCTCGCAAACCTGCAGCGGGACCTGCGCACTCGAGCAGAGGACGAGAAAATGGAACTGCGCAAAATACTGCGCAAGCAGCGCCGCAAGGCGCTCTACTTGGAGTCGGCACTGCGCAGCGGCCCAAGCACAAGGGCAAAGGTACGCTTTCAGTCGAATGATGCCAATATGTGCTTATCAGCCAACTGACCGTCGTCGCTGGCAGGTTACACAAGCATGTGACCCCTTTCCAGGGCTGGAGTGGAGGTTGAATACCTTGCCCGCTACAGATGACGGTGTAGTGTTTGACAATTTGGCGAGGCTGCTTGACGGGATGTACCTGGAGACGGTGAGTTCGCTCAGCGCGAACGCGTCGTCAATCTTACCGTGGAAGAGCTCTCGCAGTGGATCTGGGGCCGTTTTCAGCGATCAAGATCGTAAAATCTTCCCATTCGACCAAGAAGTAGCCGAGGCCGCACTGTGGGAGTCGATAAGTGAAAGAGGCATCCAAGATGTCGACAGCTTCGATATTACCTGCACTGAAGGCGTGAACAACACCATATCCAGTTCTTGGCGATCAATTTACAACCGAGGCAGTTTGACAGTGGATGTTCTGGCGCACCGAGTGGCCCGTAAGTTCATCGGGGATGGCCACACAATTGTGGTTTGCCGCACGCTGACGCAGCCAACGTCCACCGGCTCGTTATCACTGTCAGGATTTGAGTACATGGAAAATCGCTATTTCGTCATTCAGCACGTCGGAACCTCTGGCAGGACTGCGATTTCCTGCTACCTGGAAGTGGAACGTCGCGATAGGTCTCGCATGACAGAGGATCGAAGCCACCCACGCGATGCAGCCTTGCTGAGTAATTACGAACGGCTGGCTTGGCAACATTTGATCGCTACTCGCGGTCAAACGCTCGAGAATTTACTGCTAGATGAAGACCGTAAACGGCGCAACGTCCACTGATTCTCCCCAGCTTGTTGTAGAAACTAGATTGAAGAAGAACTGGCGTACTCATCGACAATGTTTTCTACTTAATGCACGTATCATTCGTGAGATTGCTTTGCCTCTAGCAATGCCTTTGTCAGTGTCGGTTGATGTAGACAACTGAATCTATTGAGCTGTGGCTCACAGCTCCCTGCCAACAACTCATACCGTCGTACTGGCGCATGGTAGATCGCACGTTTCTCTTCGATAAGATTGTCCACACTGATCAGCATCTGTCAATTGTGAATACTTGTACGGCAACGTCGCTTTGGCACTCTCAAACTAAAGCGTATCGATCCGACCGAACTAGTTAATAGATCAACGTATACATGCATTTCCTGCTCAAAGGTTACATGGAGCCGCACGAAAACATTTAGCGTGTAGGACCACTCATTGCGGCGTCAGGCCCACTCGTCTTCTGCTGACTTGCGAATGCGTTGAAGATCTGCTCCAGCGTGGTCTGCGAGACGCTGTACTCGCGGATCGACAGCTGCGTCTTGGCGTTCTCCACCACGTCGAACACATGCGACAGACGCAGGTCGACGTTGCGGTCGTGCTGGTCGACGATCTTGAACCAGCACGAGTCATGACGACGCTCCAGCACCTCGACCGACCCGAAGCTCTCTTCCAGGAACGCTGCCAAATCCTCGAACTGCGTCTCGGTGATCCACCACGCTGCGAGGCTGCTCGCCAAGACGTATCCGTCGCGCTTGACCAGGCTGGCGATCGTGTGGCCGGTCGGGTGTGTGCTGGCGATCTTCTCGGACCACGCGGCATTGCCCAGCAACAGAGATTTCTGCTCGAGCTCGTCTTCACTGATGCGGGTATCAGGCGAGTCGAAATACCGCGATGCCAGCGCCGCCACGTCCTCCGCTGATGGTGTCCGCAGCTTGGCGTCGAACATGAGACCGTCGCCGAATCGGTTCTTCAAGTGTTGCACGCTGCCGAGACATTTAAGCCCGCCACCGACCATGATGCCGACGCGCGTACACAGCGCCTCGCACTCCTCCATGCTGTGCGTCGTCAGCACCACCGTCGACTCCTTGTTGTACGTCGAGATCTCCGAGATGACGTCCCACATGAACCGTCTCGAGACCGGGTCCATGCCTGTAGAAGGCTCGTCGAGGAACAGAATCCTCGGCCCGCCGATCATCGCGATGGCCACCGACAGCTTGCGCTTGTTGCCGCCGCTCAAACTGCCCGCTAGCTTGTTTTCGAACGCGGTCAGGTTCAACTGCTCCATCTTCTGGCGCACAACTCCGTCCAGGTCTGCGCTCGCGACGCCCTTGATTTTGGCAAACAGCTCCAGGTGTTCACGAACCGTCAAGAGATCGATCAGCGCGTCGAACTGCGGACAGTATCCGATCTGCCGCCGGACTTCCACTTGCTGCGTCATGATGTCGAAGCCGCTGAGAGTGGCCCTGCCCGAGGTCGGCACGATATCACCCGTCAGCATCTTCATCGTGGTGGTCTTGCCGGCGCCGTTGATCCCGAGGAACCCAAAGCACTCGCCCTGCTTGAGGCCGAAGGACAGGTCCTGTACGGCCACCTTCTCTCCCTTGCGGTAGACCTTGCGGAGGTTTTGCAGCTTGATCATATCGTTGTCAGCACCGCCATTTAAGACGCGCCTCGCTTCAGCTGCAACGTCTTCGTCGATTTCGCCGTGCTCCACGGGGATATCCGGATCTTTGGACAGCGACGCTTTGATTTTCGGGAAGGTCGAGGCGTAGTCGATGGCCACCGCGAGAGCGAAGTAGAGCACCGCATCCAAAACCAAGTAGATGATCTCGTAGCCGGTGTTATCCAGCGCGAAGGGGTCTTTCGGAATGTGCTGGTCGGTTTGATATCCGCCCGTTTTCACGATCTCGATGATGGTCAGGTTGACCAGTCCTCGTCCGAGGCAGTACAATGGGGACAGACGCCAAATGAACTGCAAACCCTTGTCGACGTCTTCGGTGCTTCCGATGGACTGCATCACAAAGGATACAATGAGGACAGCCAGTCCCAGCACGAAGTTGATCAGGATCATATATGTCTGCGACGACGACGGGTTGGTGAACATGTACGACCAGCAGTACGCGTACGGACAAATCGCCAGCCCAAACAGGATGAAGAGGACGACGACAGCGATAAATGTCGCGCCATCGCAGTTCAGGCAGGCACTTGACCCCGTGAGGGGGCAAGGTCGTACGCTTGGATCAACGCTAGGGCGATGCCGGCCGGGATCAGGAAGACGGCAAAATCCCAAATGTAGTTCGCAGCCCAGAACGCTTTGATCCCAGCGCCAGATACCAGTTGCTGGTGCTTGGAGTTGTGGTCCGGGGACCGCTCCCGAACAAGAGCCACCACAATGGATGCCGGGTAGTAGGCGAAGGCGATCACGATGAACAACACCGACGTAAACGAGGTGTATGCCGAGAACAGTGCGGTGTTCGTAGCAGTGAGCGGCAGTGGGTGGTCATTCACCGTCAAGCTCAGCTGGGACGGCTTGATGCTCGGGTCGTGCTGGGTGGCCATGAGGCGATAAAGTGACTGGTCCATGAATGACTTGAACACGATCGAGCCGTGCGTCAGCGTCGTGTTGATCAGGACGTTGTAGCCGAAGACGTTGTTGTCCCCATCTGCGTGAATGAGGTATCCGCCGAATTGGTCCGCGATCTCGTCCGTGTGCGCCCGACTAAAGATCTTCTCGCTCAATCGGAGCTGGTACCCGGTGGCATCAGTCGCGTTGATGGTTGGATCGTTGTAGACGATGTCGAAGACGGTAGGCGAGTCGCTTGAGTACGGCGGGTTGCCGATATCGCTCTCGCTGAGCGTCACGATGGATGCGCCGGAGAAATAATCGCTGCCCAACGCAGTCTCGCACCACTCGCCGGAATTCTGTTCACAGAAGCTTGGAAGCAGCACTTCGCCCGCTTTGGACTTCAACTTGGACAACGTCAGCGCCATGAACGGATCGTTGCTCGATAGCCCGGCAGCCTTCAGGATGGACAGGCCGAACACGAGCCACGCCACCGGAAGCAACAAGCCCACCACAAACAATTTTCTGTCCCTCCTGGCCATGCGGAACCGCTTCTGGATCATCGCCACCAATTGCGTGAAGAACATCGAGCGACGAAAACCTCTCACCGGCACCGAACTGCTCCGACCAAGCCCGTAGTAGCAATTCTCCGCTGCCGGCCTGTCGCCAACAATTGGAATGCTGTCTTGTGGGTTCACCGCGTGCTGCTTGACTCGGTTCTGCAGTGTGTGCTGTTGCTCTTCGTCCGATGCCTCGGCCACCTTGATGAACACCTCCTCCATCGTCGTCACTGAAATGCCGTACGACAGCACCGCCAATTCCGCCAGACTTTTGTCCAGCTTGCGGAACATCTTCGGGAAGAGCGACGAGCTGTCGAGAGGCAGCTGGAACGCGATCTCCGTGCCTACGTTGCTCAACACGGTGCAGGACGGGATGTAGCGCTCGACGAAACTGATCACGCTTGCGTCGTCGCAGCGCTCCTCCTTCACGATGGTCAAGTTGTAGCCGACACCGTAGCGGTTCTTCAGGAACAGTGCTGACCCGCAGCATCGAAGCTCTCCTTCCGCCATGATGGCGATACGGTCACCCAAAATGTCGGCTTCGTCCATGAAGTGCGTCGTGAGCACCATGACGCGGTCCTGGCGGTTGGCCATGAGGATCTCCCACGTGCTGCGGCGAGAGTATGGGTCCATTCCAGAGGTCGGTTCGTCGAGGAACACCAACGAGCTGTCGCCCAGCAAGGAAATCGCCACCGACAGCTTCCGTTTCATGCCCCCGACAGCGCGCTGGAGATCGTGTCTCGCTTATCCACGAGCCCGACGTCGCGGATCTTCGCCGCGACCTCTTCCTGCAGCCGTTCGCCACTGTAGCCTTTAATCCGAGCGTAGAACTCGAGGTGGTCTTGCACCGACAGCTCCGGGTACAGCACATCGTGCTGGAAGCAGATGCCGAGCGACTCACGGATCTCGTCCATGTCTTCGCGGAGCGAGAGTCCATGGAAGGTGGCGTCGCCCGTCGTCGGTGGCGTCACACCCGTGAGCATGGAGATCAAGGTCGTCTTGCCGGCACCGTTGTGGCCCAGCAAGCACGTGATCTGGCCCGAGTACATGTTGAGGTGCAGTCCTTTTACAGCCTCCTTTTCACCGCCGGGGACCTGGAAAACCTTTCGAAGACCCTGCACTGACAGTGCCTCGCCCGTCTGTTCCTGGTCCAGCAAGTCGGAGCTCGCTTGCTCGATGTTGGGGTTCATCTCTACTTCCACAGTAGCGCTGTCTACCGCAGCCGCGAGCTTCCGGGACTTCCTCCAGTACGACGGGCGCAGCGGGAAATACCACTTCTCAGGAGTGCCGTATTCTTTCGGAATGACCTTCTCGAAGTACAGCCCAAGAAGCGTGTACAGGACGGCATCAATAGCGAAGTAATAGAGCGCCGTGGAGAAGCGGAAGTTGTTGATGGGGTCGGAAGCGCTGCCGAACGAAATGCCGACGCCCGACGTTTCCGACGAAGCCAGCGAGTTGACTCCGAAGACGAGGCCCGCCGGCGCCAAGATGCACGCCGCGCTCTTGGACGACTCCGCGGACGAGTCGTTGAACCCCGCCGTGACGCCGTACATGACGAAGAAGAGGATGAAGCCGACGTAGACGCCCGTGCGCGACCGCGAGAACATGGTGCTGATCATGAATGCAAAGGCCAGCACATTCATGCTGAAGAGGAAGAAGAACAGGAACAGCAGCAACGCGCTCGAGTTCGGGAAAAGCTTGACCGCGGCCGCGATCGTCTGCAGCACGCTGCTCACGAACAGGATGACGATGTACGTGATGAACCAGGAGATCACGATGCTAGACTCCTTGACGCCCAGGATCTTCATCAGCTCTCGCGAGCGCGTCTCCCTCTCGGACATGAGACCCACGAGGATCTTGGACAGCGGGTGCAGGTACGTGAGGATGAAGAAGATGGGGAAGGCGTTCGTGACCGAGTCGTAGAAAGACGAGGACGTGAACGAGTTGATGGGGAACGGCGTCGTGAGCGCCCCGAAGTACGGCTGCGGTGCTTGACGCAGCGGGGTCAACAGCGCTTCGAGCGTGTCATCGTCGAGCTGCAAGTCTGTGGCGTTGGAGCTGAGTGGCGACGACTCGCCAAGGAGCTGATTGGACAAGAGGTCGGCGTACTTGGTGGCGGGGTCGTTGACCACGGTCTCCAGCAGCCGAGAGTCTAGATCGGCCGAGGATACCGCAGTGGACTCGTTGATCTGGCACGCACCGGTCGTAGCCTTCGTGGTCGCGTCCCAGTCCGGCAGGCAGTTGACAAAACGCGTGACGAGCGTCTGCAGCGTCATGAAGCCGTTGGTGGTGTACTGCTGGTAGTCGGTCGTGTCGAGCTTGCGGGTGAAGGAGTTCCACAAGGAGGCGCCGTCGTTGCCGACGGTCTGGGGATGTACCGGTTGTTGTCGCTATCTCCGACGTATGTCGAGTTGAGTCGCAGCGAGTACTCGATGGACGAGGGCTGACCGATGGCGTCGTCACTGGTCGGGTACTGCGTGAAGACGATGGCACCGAAGATGCGAGGCTGGTCCGCCGTCTCGGCGTAGCCCGAGGACTTCACGTAGCTCTCCAGGTCGTCCTCAGTGTCGAAGAAGACGGTGCTGTCCTCGAACGATGGGATGATGAGCTGCGCCTGCGACGCGTTGGTCGAGTCGCTGCCGTTGCCGTTGATGACCACCGTCGGGTACCACTGCTTCATGGTCTCGAAGAAGTAGTTGCGCGTGAAGGCGTCGTCGGGGGCGATGGCGATCTTGAAGGGCGATACGCGGCCCTCGCACTCGGTCGGCAGCACGTACGGCGACGACGCGTTGAGACTGACCCGGCCGCCGAGACTCAGCTCGTGCTCGCAGATGGAGCGGTTCTCGGACGTGAAGGTCTTCATGAGGCGGCCGTTATCGAAGGAGAGGTACCCCAGGTGCAGCAGTAGCCCCGAGAGCGTGGTCTCCGGCGTGGCGAACATGGGCGTAGTATCCTGGCCCACGAGGGACCATCCGTCGGGGTTGAAGAGGTTGTAGGACGTGGTACTGGTGGTGAAGCCCGAGGGCACCGTCTTGTCGCTGCTGCTGGTGCGCACGATGTCCATGACGACGATGAAGAGCACGGGCGTGATGATCTCGAAGAGCAGCGCCACGGGGTGCTTGCGCTTGAGCAGCCAGTTCTTGCGGAGCAGCGGCGGCACGAAGCGCAGGTGGCTCGAGCTTGAACTCGGTGCCGGCCGCGGCGTGCTAGTTGGCACGGATCCCATCGCCAAGAGGTGTGTCGCTCTGGTTTTCGTAGGTGTTTTGTGGCAAATTGCTGAGTGACCGTTGCAACGAGCGCTGCGGCCGCGGTCCGCGGTATCGACGGGCACCGCCGTATACACGGTCGGGGCAATCAATCGAACGGTTTCCGTCGTAAACAAGGGTCGGGACAATCACAATGCGACGGCCAAACGGTCCTGCGCTACGATTGGCTCGTTGGTGCGCAAAAAGCTGTTTGAGTTTGGAGGATGTATCTCTCTTGGCAGACCGAATTGCGAGAGCATTGCGTCGAGGCGAGTCGCTCGGTGTGGTTGAGTACTAGCTAGTACACTGTAAACGGAGCCGTCTGGCGGTATGGCCGCTCTGCAGTGCGTTGCGCTGGGTTCGTCCTGAGTGTGGTGTCCTGTTGACGTTCACCAAATGTTTATTCGTCTCGGCTGCACTTGACGGTTGCCGTGACCATCTGCCCATGATTTTGTCAAATGACAAACGCTTCAAGCGCAATAACGCTATGGGCACCGCCATAGCCTATCCTGGATATGGCGGTTCTAGCCCCCTGATAGCTGACGATTTCACACATACCGACCCACCTTGCTTATAGCCGACAAGTATAATCTTGAAGAGCGTTTTTGCACTCGAACACAAAAAGACAGAGTCAACAGCAAAGGAAGCAAGTTTATTCAAAATCGTCATCCGAGTCCAGCTCATTGTCGTCGGCGACACCCAGTTCCTGCAGGCGCTCCACCACCTCGCTTGCCTCTCTATCTATATCCGAGACGTAGATTTCTGCCTTTTTGTAGCCGGACGCTATAATAGCTGAGCTTAAAAGGTTCCACGAGTGCCAGATCCATCTCGCAATATCAGAGCGAGATGGAGGCCTCAGGCGGAATTTCACGCCCTGCTCCCGCTGGCGGATCTGACGACGCAGCTCACCCACCCAGAACAGACGCATACGGTCTTCTTGAGCTGTGAGCCTCTTCCTGTGCTGCATGCACGTTCAAGCTCTTCTTCCTTCTGACGCCATTCTAGGATAAGCTTTCTTCTACTGTCGTACGCGTGTACAGCTAGATCGCTGAAAAAGAGGTTAATAGTGGCACGAATGTCATCGTAGCGCTGCAAGTGCTGGACGATTTCCAGCTTCTCAGCAGCGGTGCAGGAGTTGCGCTTTGCCATTGCGCTTGGCCGGCGCGAAGCTGAAATGGCTCTAGCAGGCTTCAGGAAATAACAATGAATGGCTGAGATTGCTGACTGTCCGTTACAAGAGGAGTCACCCTTACCCTACTATCGAAGATCTCTGATTGGCTACATGTGACCTGTCCGTTACAAGCAGGTGTCGGCTATAAGCAAGGTGGGTCGGTACCGATAATACAGTAGTAGCAATGGACAGAAGTGTGTGTCAACGGCAGCGTCTTGAAGCCTTCAACAGGCGAAAGCGCTTGCCCTTTGCCTACGTGCGTTCAAACACGCGTTCGTACCGTACAAGTGACAAACAAACTTTCGAGGTTGGGCCGGTACATCCGCGGTTGTCTTTCGGCGTGAATATTGTGAAACTTACATGAATCTCTAAACGTTTCTTGCCTATCTAACACTTTGTGTGCTGGAAAAGCGCAAAAACCACAAGAGAAGCGTTAGCACGCGGCGCTTGTGGCGTCAGGCCCACTCGTCTTCTGCTGACTTGCGAATGCGTTGAAGATCTGCTCCAGCGTGGTCTGCGAGACGCTGTACTCGCGGATCGACAGCTGCGTCTTGGCGTTCTCCACCACGTCGAACACATGCGACAGACGCAGGTCGACGTTGCGGTCGTGCTGGTCGACGATCTTGAACCAGCACGAGTCATGACGACGCTCCAGCACCTCGACCGACCCGAAGCTCTCTTCCAGGAACGCTGCCAAATCCTCGAACTGCGTCTCGGTGATCCACCACGCTGCGAGGCTGCTCGCCAAGACGTATCCGTCGCGCTTGACCAGGCTGGCGATCGTGTGGCCGGTCGGGTGTGTGCTGGCGATCTTCTCGGACCACGCGGCATTGCCCAGCAACAGAGATTTCTGCTCGAGCTCGTCTTCACTGATGCGGGTATCAGGCGAGTCGAAATACCGCGATGCCAGCGCCGCCACGTCCTCCGCTGATGGTGTCCGCAGCTTGGCGTCGAACATGAGACCGTCGCCGAATCGGTTCTTCAAGTGTTGCACGCTGCCGAGACATTTAAGCCCGCCACCGACCATGATGCCGACGCGCGTACACAGCGCCTCGCACTCCTCCATGCTGTGCGTCGTCAGCACCACCGTCGACTCCTTGTTGTACGTCGAGATCTCCGAGATGACGTCCCACATGAACCGTCTCGAGACCGGGTCCATGCCTGTAGAAGGCTCGTCGAGGAACAGAATCCTCGGCCCGCCGATCATCGCGATGGCCACCGACAGCTTGCGCTTGTTGCCGCCGCTCAAACTGCCCGCTAGCTTGTTTTCGAACGCGGTCAGGTTCAACTGCTCCATCTTCTGGCGCACAACTCCGTCCAGGTCTGCGCTCGCGACGCCCTTGATTTTGGCAAACAGCTCCAGGTGTTCACGAACCGTCAAGAGATCGATCAGCGCGTCGAACTGCGGACAGTATCCGATCTGCCGCCGGACTTCCACTTGCTGCGTCATGATGTCGAAGCCGCTGAGAGTGGCCCTGCCCGAGGTCGGCACGATATCACCCGTCAGCATCTTCATCGTGGTGGTCTTGCCGGCGCCGTTGATCCCGAGGAACCCAAAGCACTCGCCCTGCTTGAGGCCGAAGGACAGGTCCTGTACGGCCACCTTCTCTCCCTTGCGGTAGACCTTGCGGAGGTTTTGCAGCTTGATCATATCGTTGTCAGCACCGCCATTTAAGACGCGCCTCGCTTCAGCTGCAACGTCTTCGTCGATTTCGCCGTGCTCCACGGGGATATCCGGATCTTTGGACAGCGACGCTTTGATTTTCGGGAAGGTCGAGGCGTAGTCGATGGCCACCGCGAGAGCGAAGTAGAGCACCGCATCCAAAACCAAGTAGATGATCTCGTAGCCGGTGTTATCCAGCGCGAAGGGGTCTTTCGGAATGTGCTGGTCGGTTTGATATCCGCCCGTTTTCACGATCTCGATGATGGTCAGGTTGACCAGTCCTCGTCCGAGGCAGTACAATGGGGACAGACGCCAAATGAACTGCAAACCCTTGTCGACGTCTTCGGTGCTTCCGATGGACTGCATCACAAAGGATACAATGAGGACAGCCAGTCCCAGCACGAAGTTGATCAGGATCATATATGTCTGCGACGACGACGGGTTGGTGAACATGTACGACCAGCAGTACGCGTACGGACAAATCGCCAGCCCAAACAGGATGAAGAGGACGACGACAGCGATAAATGTCGCGCCATCGCAGTTCAGGCAGGCACTTGACCCCGTGAGGGGGCAAGGTCGTACGCTTGGATCAACGCTAGGGCGATGCCGGCCGGGATCAGGAAGACGGCAAAATCCCAAATGTAGTTCGCAGCCCAGAACGCTTTGATCCCAGCGCCAGATACCAGTTGCTGGTGCTTGGAGTTGTGGTCCGGGGACCGCTCCCGAACAAGAGCCACCACAATGGATGCCGGGTAGTAGGCGAAGGCGATCACGATGAACAACACCGACGTAAACGAGGTGTATGCCGAGAACAGTGCGGTGTTCGTAGCAGTGAGCGGCAGTGGGTGGTCATTCACCGTCAAGCTCAGCTGGGACGGCTTGATGCTCGGGTCGTGCTGGGTGGCCATGAGGCGATAAAGTGACTGGTCCATGAATGACTTGAACACGATCGAGCCGTGCGTCAGCGTCGTGTTGATCAGGACGTTGTAGCCGAAGACGTTGTTGTCCCCATCTGCGTGAATGAGGTATCCGCCGAATTGGTCCGCGATCTCGTCCGTGTGCGCCCGACTAAAGATCTTCTCGCTCAATCGGAGCTGGTACCCGGTGGCATCAGTCCCGTTGATGGTTGGATCGTTGTAGACGATGTCGAAGACGGTAGGCGAGTCGCTTGAGTACGGCGGGTTGCCGATATCGCTCTCGCTGAGCGTCACGATGGATGCGCCGGAGAAATAATCGCTGCCCAACGCAGTCTCGCACCACTCGCCGGAATTCTGTTCACAGAAGCTTGGAAGCAGCACTTCGCCCGCTTTGGACTTCAACTTGGACAACGTCAGCGCCATGAACGGATCGTTGCTCGATAGCCCGGCAGCCTTCAGGATGGACAGGCCGAACACGAGCCACGCCACCGGAAGCAACAAGCCCACCACAAACAATTTTCTGTCCCTCCTGGCCATGCGGAACCGCTTCTGGATCATCGCCACCAATTGCGTGAAGAACATCGAGCGACGAAGACCGCTCACCGGCAACGAACTTCCTTGTCGATCCAGCCTGTAGTAGCAATTCTCCGCTGCCGGCCTGTCGCCAACAATTGGAATGCTGTCTTGTGGGTTCACCGCGTGCTGCTTGACTCGGTTCTGCAGTGTGTGCTGTTGCTCTTCGTCCGATGCCTCGGCCACCTTGATGAACACCTCCTCCATCGTCGTCACTGAAATGCCGTACGACAGCACCGCCAATTCCGCCAGACTTTTGTCCAGCTTGCGGAACATCTTCGGGAAGAGCGACGAGCTGTCGAGAGGCAGCTGGAACGCGATCTCCGTGCCTACGTTGCTCAACACGGTGCAGGACGGGATGTAGCGCTCGACGAAACTGATCACGCTTGCGTCGTCGCAGCGCTCCTCCTTCACGATGGTCAAGTTGTAGCCGACACCGTAGCGGTTCTTCAGGAACAGTGCTGACCCGCAGCATCGAAGCTCTCCTTCCGCCATGATGGCGATACGGTCACCCAAAATGTCGGCTTCGTCCATGAAGTGCGTCGTGAGCACCATGACGCGGTCCTGGCGGTTGGCCATGAGGATCTCCCACGTGCTGCGGCGAGAGTATGGGTCCATTCCAGAGGTCGGTTCGTCGAGGAACACCAACGAGCTGTCGCCCAGCAAGGAAATCGCCACCGACAGCTTCCGTTTCATGCCCCCGACAGCGCGCTGGAGATCGTGTCTCGCTTATCCACGAGCCCGACGTCGCGGATCTTCGCCGCGACCTCTTCCTGCAGCCGTTCGCCACTGTAGCCTTTAATCCGAGCGTAGAACTCGAGGTGGTCTTGCACCGACAGCTCCGGGTACAGCACATCGTGCTGGAAGCAGATGCCGAGCGACTCACGGATCTCGTCCATGTCTTCGCGGAGCGAGAGTCCATGGAAGGTGGCGTCGCCCGTCGTCGGTGGCGTCACACCCGTGAGCATGGAGATCAAGGTCGTCTTGCCGGCACCGTTGTGGCCCAGCAAGCACGTGATCTGGCCCGAGTACATGTTGAGGTGCAGTCCTTTACAGCCTCCTTTTCACCGCCGGGGACCTGGAAAACCTTTCGAAGACCCTGCACTGACAGTGCCTCGCCCGTCTGTTCCTGGTCCAGCAAGTCGGAGCTCGCTTGCTCGATGTTGGGGTTCATCTCTACTTCCACAGTAGCGCTGTCTACCGCAGCCGCGAGCTTCCGGGACTTCCTCCAGTACGACGGGCGCAGCGGGAAATACCACTTCTCAGGAGTGCCGTATTCTTTCGGAATGACCTTCTCGAAGTACAGCCCAAGAAGCGTGTACAGGACGGCATCAATAGCGAAGTAATAGAGCGCCGTGGAGAAGCGGAAGTTGTTGATGGGGTCGGAAGCGCTGCCGAACGAAATGCCGACGCCCGACGTTTCCGACGAAGCCAGCGAGTTGACTCCGAAGACGAGGCCCGCCGGCGCCAAGATGCACGCCGCGCTCTTGGACGACTCCGCGGACGAGTCGTTGAACCCCGCCGTGACGCCGTACATGACGAAGAAGAGGATGAAGCCGACGTAGACGCCCGTGCGCGACCGCGAGAACATGGTGCTGATCATGAATGCAAAGGCCAGCACATTCATGCTGAAGAGGAAGAAGAACAGGAACAGCAGCAACGCGCTCGAGTTCGGGAAAAGCTTGACCGCGGCCGCGATCGTCTGCAGCACGCTGCTCACGAACAGGATGACGATGTACGTGATGAACCAGGAGATCACGATGCTAGACTCCTTGACGCCCAGGATCTTCATCAGCTCGCGAGCGCGTCTCCCTCTCGGACATGAGACCCACGAGGATCTTGGACAGCGGGTGCAGGTACGTGAGGATGAAGAAGATGGGGAAGGCGTTCGTGACCGAGTCGTAGAAAGACGAGGACGTGAACGAGTTGATGGGGAACGGCGTCGTGAGCGCCCCGAAGTACGGCTGCGGTGCTTGACGCAGCGGGGTCAACAGCGCTTCGAGCGTGTCATCGTCGAGCTGCAAGTCTGTGGCGTTGGAGCTGAGTGGCGACGACTCGCCAAGGAGCTGATTGGACAAGAGGTCGGCGTACTTGGTGGCGGGGTCGTTGACCACGGTCTCCAGCAGCCGAGAGTCTAGATCGGCCGAGGATACCGCAGTGGACTCGTTGATCTGGCACGCACCGGTCGTAGCCTTCGTGGTCGCGTCCCAGTCCGGCAGGCAGTTGACAAAACGCGTGACGAGCGTCTGCAGCGTCATGAAGCCGTTGGTGGTGTACTGCTGGTAGTCGGTCGTGTCGAGCTTGCGGGTGAAGGAGTTCCACAAGGAGGCGCCGTCGTTGCCGACGGTCTGGGGGATGTACCGGTTGTTGTCGCTATCTCCGACGTATGTCGAGTTGAGTCGCAGCGAGTACTCGATGGACGAGGGCTGACCGATGGCGTCGTCACTGGTCGGGTACTGCGTGAAGACGATGGCACCGAAGATGCGAGGCTGGTCCGCCGTCTCGGCGTAGCCCGAGGACTTCACGTAGCTCTCCAGGTCGTCCTCAGTGTCGAAGAAGACGGTGCTGTCCTCGAACGATGGGATGATGAGCTGCGCCTGCGACGCGTTGGTCGAGTCGCTGCCGTTGCCGTTGATGACCACCGTCGGGTACCACTGCTTCATGGTCTCGAAGAAGTAGTTGCGCGTGAAGGCGTCGTCGGG
This sequence comes from Phytophthora macrochlamydospora, assembly GCA_011947325.1. Taxonomy (NCBI): domain Eukaryota; phylum Oomycota; class Peronosporomycetes; order Peronosporales; family Peronosporaceae; genus Phytophthora; species Phytophthora macrochlamydospora. Next base: position 117,010 of record JAAVTH010000251.1, read on the forward strand.
GGCGATGGCGATCTTGAAGGGCGATACGCGGCCCTCGCACTCGGTCGGCAGCGCGTACGGCGACGACGCGTTGAGACTGACCCGGCCGCCGAGACTCAGCTCGTGCTCGCAGATGGAGCGGTTCTCGGACGTGAAGGTCTTCATGAGGCGGCCGTTATCGAAGGAGAGGTACCCCAGGTGCAGCAGTAGCCCCGAGAGCGTGGTCTCCGGCGTGGCGAACATGGGCGTAGTATCCTGGCCCACGAGGGACCATCCGTCGGGGTTGAAGAGGTTGTAGGACGTGGTACTGGTGGTGAAGCCCGAGGGCACCGTCTTGTCGCTGCTGCTGGTGCGCACGATGTCCATGACGACGATGAAGAGCACGGGCGTGATGATCTCGAAGAGCAGCGCCACGGGGTGCTTGCGCTTGAGCAGCCAGTTCTTGCGGAGCAGCGGCGGCACGAAGCGCAGGTGGCTCGAGCTTGAACTCGGTGCCGGCCGCGGCGTGCTAGTTGGCACGGATCCCATCGCCAAGAGGTGTGTCGCTCTGGTTTTCGTAGGTGTTTTGTGGCAAATTGCTGAGTGACCGTTGCAACGAGCGCTGCGGCCGCGGTCCGCGGTATCGACGGGCACCGCCGTATACACGGTCGGGGCAATCAATCGAACGGTTTCCGTCGTAAACAAGGGTCGGGACAATCACAATGCGACGGCCAAACGGTCCTGCGCTACGATTGGCTCGTTGGTGCGCAAAAAGCTGTTTGAGTTTGGAGGATGTATCTCTCTTGGCAGACCGAATTGCGAGAGCATTGCGTCGAGGCGAGTCGCTCGGTGTGGTTGAGTACTAGCTAGTACACTGTAAACGGAGCCGTCTGGCGGTATGGCCGCTCTGCAGTGCGTTGCGCTGGGTTCGTCCTGAGTGTGGTGTCCTGTTGACGTTCACCAAATGTTTATTCGTCTCGGCTGCACTTGACGGTTGCCGTGACCATCTGCCCATGATTTTGTCAAATGACAAACGCTTCAAGCGCAATAACGCTATGGGCACCGCCATAGCCTATCCTGGATATGGCGGTTCTAGCCCCCTGATAGCTGACGATTTCACACATACCGATAATACAGTAGTAGCAATGGACAGAAGTGTGTGTCAACGGCAGCGTCTTGAAGCCTTCAACAGGCGAAAGCGCTTGCCCTTTGCCTACGTGCGTTCAAACACGCGTTCGTACCGTACAAGTGACAAACAAACTTTCGAGGTTGGGCCGGTACATCCGCGGTTGTCTTTCGGCGTGAATATTGTGAAACTTACATGAATCTCTAAACGTTTCTTGCCTATCTAACACTTTGTGTGCTGGAAAAGCGCAAAAACCACAAGAGAAGCGTTAGCACGCGGCGCTTGTGGCGTCAGGCCCACTCGTCTTCTGCTGACTTGCGAATGCGTTGAAGATCTGCTCCAGCGTGGTCTGCGAGACGCTGTACTCGCGGATCGACAGCTGCGTCTTGGCGTTCTCCACCACGTCGAACACATGCGACAGACGCAGGTCGACGTTGCGGTCGTGCTGGTCGACGATCTTGAACCAGCACGAGTCATGACGACGCTCCAGCACCTCGACCGACCCGAAGCTCTCTTCCAGGAACGCTGCCAAATCCTCGAACTGCGTCTCGGTGATCCACCACGCTGCGAGGCTGCTCGCCAAGACGTATCCGTCGCGCTTGACCAGGCTGGCGATCGTGTGGCCGGTCGGGTGTGTGCTGGCGATCTTCTCGGACCACGCGGCATTGCCCAGCAACAGAGATTTCTGCTCGAGCTCGTCTTCACTGATGCGGGTATCAGGCGAGTCGAAATACCGCGATGCCAGCGCCGCCACGTCCTCCGCTGATGGTGTCCGCAGCTTGGCGTCGAACATGAGACCGTCGCCGAATCGGTTCTTCAAGTGTTGCACGCTGCCGAGACATTTAAGCCCGCCACCGACCATGATGCCGACGCGCGTACACAGCGCCTCGCACTCCTCCATGCTGTGCGTCGTCAGCACCACCGTCGACTCCTTGTTGTACGTCGAGATCTCCGAGATGACGTCCCACATGAACCGTCTCGAGACCGGGTCCATGCCTGTAGAAGGCTCGTCGAGGAACAGAATCCTCGGCCCGCCGATCATCGCGATGGCCACCGACAGCTTGCGCTTGTTGCCGCCGCTCAAACTGCCCGCTAGCTTGTTTTCGAACGCGGTCAGGTTCAACTGCTCCATCTTCTGGCGCACAACTCCGTCCAGGTCTGCGCTCGCGACGCCCTTGATTTTGGCAAACAGCTCCAGGTGTTCACGAACCGTCAAGAGATCGATCAGCGCGTCGAACTGCGGACAGTATCCGATCTGCCGCCGGACTTCCACTTGCTGCGTCATGATGTCGAAGCCGCTGAGAGTGGCCCTGCCCGAGGTCGGCACGATATCACCCGTCAGCATCTTCATCGTGGTGGTCTTGCCGGCGCCGTTGATCCCGAGGAACCCAAAGCACTCGCCCTGCTTGAGGCCGAAGGACAGGTCCTGTACGGCCACCTTCTCTCCCTTGCGGTAGACCTTGCGGAGGTTTTGCAGCTTGATCATATCGTTGTCAGCACCGCCATTTAAGACGCGCCTCGCTTCAGCTGCAACGTCTTCGTCGATTTCGCCGTGCTCCACGGGGATATCCGGATCTTTGGACAGCGACGCTTTGATTTTCGGGAAGGTCGAGGCGTAGTCGATGGCCACCGCGAGAGCGAAGTAGAGCACCGCATCCAAAACCAAGTAGATGATCTCGTAGCCGGTGTTATCCAGCGCGAAGGGGTCTTTCGGAATGTGCTGGTCGGTTTGATATCCGCCCGTTTTCACGATCTCGATGATGGTCAGGTTGACCAGTCCTCGTCCGAGGCAGTACAATGGGGACAGACGCCAAATGAACTGCAAACCCTTGTCGACGTCTTCGGTGCTTCCGATGGACTGCATCACAAAGGATACAATGAGGACAGCCAGTCCCAGCACGAAGTTGATCAGGATCATATATGTCTGCGACGACGACGGGTTGGTGAACATGTACGACCAGCAGTACGCGTACGGACAAATCGCCAGCCCAAACAGGATGAAGAGGACGACGACAGCGATAAATGTCGCGCCATCGCAGTTCAGGCAGGCACTTGACCCCGTGAGGGGGCAAGGTCGTACGCTTGGATCAACGCTAGGGCGATGCCGGCCGGGATCAGGAAGACGGCAAAATCCCAAATGTAGTTCGCAGCCCAGAACGCTTTGATCCCAGCGCCAGATACCAGTTGCTGGTGCTTGGAGTTGTGGTCCGGGGACCGCTCCCGAACAAGAGCCACCACAATGGATGCCGGGTAGTAGGCGAAGGCGATCACGATGAACAACACCGACGTAAACGAGGTGTATGCCGAGAACAGTGCGGTGTTCGTAGCAGTGAGCGGCAGTGGGTGGTCATTCACCGTCAAGCTCAGCTGGGACGGCTTGATGCTCGGGTCGTGCTGGGTGGCCATGAGGCGATAAAGTGACTGGTCCATGAATGACTTGAACACGATCGAGCCGTGCGTCAGCGTCGTGTTGATCAGGACGTTGTAGCCGAAGACGTTGTTGTCCCCATCTGCGTGAATGAGGTATCCGCCGAATTGGTCCGCGATCTCGTCCGTGTGCGCCCGACTAAAGATCTTCTCGCTCAATCGGAGCTGGTACCCGGTGGCATCAGTCGCGTTGATGGTTGGATCGTTGTAGACGATGTCGAAGACGGTAGGCGAGTCGCTTGAGTACGGCGGGTTGCCGATATCGCTCTCGCTGAGCGTCACGATGGATGCGCCGGAGAAATAATCGCTGCCCAACGCAGTCTCGCACCACTCGCCGGAATTCTGTTCACAGAAGCTTGGAAGCAGCACTTCGCCCGCTTTGGACTTCAACTTGGACAACGTCAGCGCCATGAACGGATCGTTGCTCGATAGCCCGGCAGCCTTCAGGATGGACAGGCCGAACACGAGCCACGCCACCGGAAGCAACAAGCCCACCACAAACAATTTTCTGTCCCTCCTGGCCATGCGGAACCGCTTCTGGATCATCGCCACCAATTGCGTGAAGAACATCGAGCGACGAAGACCGCTCACCGGCAACGAACTTCCTTGTCGATCCAGCCTGTAGTAGCAATTCTCCGCTGCCGGCCTGTCGCCAACAATTGGAATGCTGTCTTGTGGGTTCACCGCGTGCTGCTTGACTCGGTTCTGCAGTGTGTGCTGTTGCTCTTCGTCCGATGCCTCGGCCACCTTGATGAACACCTCCTCCATCGTCGTCACTGAAATGCCGTACGACAGCACCGCCAATTCCGCCAGACTTTTGTCCAGCTTGCGGAACATCTTCGGGAAGAGCGACGAGCTGTCGAGAGGCAGCTGGAACGCGATCTCCGTGCCTACGTTGCTCAACACGGTGCAGGACGGGATGTAGCGCTCGACGAAACTGATCACGCTTGCGTCGTCGCAGCGCTCCTCCTTCACGATGGTCAAGTTGTAGCCGACACCGTAGCGGTTCTTCAGGAACAGTGCTGACCCGCAGCATCGAAGCTCTCCTTCCGCCATGATGGCGATACGGTCACCCAAAATGTCGGCTTCGTCCATGAAGTGCGTCGTGAGCACCATGACGCGGTCCTGGCGGTTGGCCATGAGGATCTCCCACGTGCTGCGGCGAGAGTATGGGTCCATTCCAGAGGTCGGTTCGTCGAGGAACACCAACGAGCTGTCGCCCAGCAAGGAAATCGCCACCGACAGCTTCCGTTTCATGCCCCCGACAGCGCGCTGGAGATCGTGTCTCGCTTATCCACGAGCCCGACGTCGCGGATCTTCGCCGCGACCTCTTCCTGCAGCCGTTCGCCACTGTAGCCTTTAATCCGAGCGTAGAACTCGAGGTGGTCTTGCACCGACAGCTCCGGGTACAGCACATCGTGCTGGAAGCAGATGCCGAGCGACTCACGGATCTCGTCCATGTCTTCGCGGAGCGAGAGTCCATGGAAGGTGGCGTCGCCCGTCGTCGGTGGCGTCACACCCGTGAGCATGGAGATCAAGGTCGTCTTGCCGGCACCGTTGTGGCCCAGCAAGCACGTGATCTGGCCCGAGTACATGTTGAGGTGCAGTCCTTTACAGCCTCCTTTTCACCGCCGGGGACCTGGAAAACCTTTCGAAGACCCTGCACTGACAGTGCCTCGCCCGTCTGTTCCTGGTCCAGCAAGTCGGAGCTCGCTTGCTCGATGTTGGGGTTCATCTCTACTTCCACAGTAGCGCTGTCTACCGCAGCCGCGAGCTTCCGGGACTTCCTCCAGTACGACGGGCGCAGCGGGAAATACCACTTCTCAGGAGTGCCGTATTCTTTCGGAATGACCTTCTCGAAGTACAGCCCAAGAAGCGTGTACAGGACGGCATCAATAGCGAAGTAATAGAGCGCCGTGGAGAAGCGGAAGTTGTTGATGGGGTCGGAAGCGCTGCCGAACGAAATGCCGACGCCCGACGTTTCCGACGAAGCCAGCGAGTTGACTCCGAAGACGAGGCCCGCCGGCGCCAAGATGCACGCCGCGCTCTTGGACGACTCCGCGGACGAGTCGTTGAACCCCGCCGTGACGCCGTACATGACGAAGAAGAGGATGAAGCCGACGTAGACGCCCGTGCGCGACCGCGAGAACATGGTGCTGATCATGAATGCAAAGGCCAGCACATTCATGCTGAAGAGGAAGAAGAACAGGAACAGCAGCAACGCGCTCGAGTTCGGGAAAAGCTTGACCGCGGCCGCGATCGTCTGCAGCACGCTGCTCACGAACAGGATGACGATGTACGTGATGAACCAGGAGATCACGATGCTAGACTCCTTGACGCCCAGGATCTTCATCAGCTCTCGCGAGCGCGTCTCCCTCTCGGACATGAGACCCACGAGGATCTTGGACAGCGGGTGCAGGTACGTGAGGATGAAGAAGATGGGGAAGGCGTTCGTGACCGAGTCGTAGAAAGACGAGGACGTGAACGAGTTGATGGGGAACGGCGTCGTGAGCGCCCCGAAGTACGGCTGCGGTGCTTGACGCAGCGGGGTCAACAGCGCTTCGAGCGTGTCATCGTCGAGCTGCAAGTCTGTGGCGTTGGAGCTGAGTGGCGACGACTCGCCAAGGAGCTGATTGGACAAGAGGTCGGCGTACTTGGTGGCGGGGTCGTTGACCACGGTCTCCAGCAGCCGAGAGTCTAGATCGGCCGAGGATACCGCAGTGGACTCGTTGATCTGGCACGCACCGGTCGTAGCCTTCGTGGTCGCGTCCCAGTCCGGCAGGCAGTTGACAAAACGCGTGACGAGCGTCTGCAGCGTCATGAAGCCGTTGGTGGTGTACTGCTGGTAGTCGGTCGTGTCGAGCTTGCGGGTGAAGGAGTTCCACAAGGAGGCGCCGTCGTTGCCGACGGTCTGGGGATGTACCGGTTGTTGTCGCTATCTCCGACGTATGTCGAGTTGAGTCGCAGCGAGTACTCGATGGACGAGGGCTGACCGATGGCGTCGTCACTGGTCGGGTACTGCGTGAAGACGATGGCACCGAAGATGCGAGGCTGGTCCGCCGTCTCGGCGTAGCCCGAGGACTTCACGTAGCTCTCCAGGTCGTCCTCAGTGTCGAAGAAGACGGTGCTGTCCTCGAACGATGGGATGATGAGCTGCGCCTGCGACGCGTTGGTCGAGTCGCTGCCGTTGCCGTTGATGACCACCGTCGGGTACCACTGCTTCATGGTCTCGAAGAAGTAGTTGCGCGTGAAGGCGTCGTCGGGGGCGATGGCGATCTTGAAGGGCGATACGCGGCCCTCGCACTCGGTCGGCAGCGCGTACGGCGACGACGCGTTGAGACTGACCCGGCCGCCGAGACTCAGCTCGTGCTCGCAGATGGAGCGGTTCTCGGACGTGAAGGTCTTCATGAGGCGGCCGTTATCGAAGGAGAGGTACCCCAGGTGCAGCAGTAGCCCCGAGAGCGTGGTCTCCGGCGTGGCGAACATGGGCGTAGTATCCTGGCCCACGAGGGACCATCCGTCGGGGTTGAAGAGGTTGTAGGACGTGGTACTGGTGGTGAAGCCCGAGGGCACCGTCTTGTCGCTGCTGCTGGTGCGCACGATGTCCATGACGACGATGAAGAGCACGGGCGTGATGATCTCGAAGAGCAGCGCCACGGGGTGCTTGCGCTTGAGCAGCCAGTTCTTGCGGAGCAGCGGCGGCACGAAGCGCAGGTGGCTCGAGCTTGAACTCGGTGCCGGCCGCGGCGTGCTAGTTGGCACGGATCCCATCGCCAAGAGGTGTGTCGCTCTGGTTTTCGTAGGTGTTTTGTGGCAAATTGCTGAGTGACCGTTGCAACGAGCGCTGCGGCCGCGGTCCGCGGTATCGACGGGCACCGCCGTATACACGGTCGGGGCAATCAATCGAACGGTTTCCGTCGTAAACAAGGGTCGGGACAATCACAATGCGACGGCCAAACGGTCCTGCGCTACGATTGGCTCGTTGGTGCGCAAAAAGCTGTTTGAGTTTGGAGGGGATGTATCTCTCTTGGCAGACCGAATTGCGAGAGCATTGCGTCGAGGCGAGTCGCTCGGTGTGGTTGAGTACTAGCTAGTACACTGTAAACGGAGCCGTCTGGCGGTATGGCCGCTCTGCAGTGCGTTGCGCTGGGTTCGTCCTGAGTGTGGTGTCCTGTTGACGTTCACCAAATGTTTATTCGTCTCGGCTGCACTTGACGGTTGCCGTGACCATCTGCCCATGATTTTGTCAAATGACAAACGCTTCAAGCGCAATAACGCTATGGGCACCGCCATAGCCTATCCTGGATATGGCGGTTCTAGCCCCCTGATAGCTGACGATTTCACACATACCGATAATACAGTAGTAGCAATGGACAGAAGTGTGTGTCAACGGCAGCGTCTTGAAGCCTTCAACAGGCGAAAGCGCTTGCCCTTTGCCTACGTGCGTTCAAACACGCGTTCGTACCGTACAAGTGACAAACAAACTTTCGAGGTTGGGCCGGTACATCCGCGGTTGTCTTTCGGCGTGAATATTGTGAAACTTACATGAATCTCTAAACGTTTCTTGCCTATCTAACACTTTGTGTGCTGGAAAAGCGCAAAAACCACAAGAGAAGCGTTAGCACGCGGCGCTTGTGGCGTCAGGCCCACTCGTCTTCTGCTGACTTGCGAATGCGTTGAAGATCTGCTCCAGCGTGGTCTGCGAGACGCTGTACTCGCGGATCGACAGCTGCGTCTTGGCGTTCTCCACCACGTCGAACACATGCGACAGACGCAGGTCGACGTTGCGGTCGTGCTGGTCGACGATCTTGAACCAGCACGAGTCATGACGACGCTCCAGCACCTCGACCGACCCGAAGCTCTCTTCCAGGAACGCTGCCAAATCCTCGAACTGCGTCTCGGTGATCCACCACGCTGCGAGGCTGCTCGCCAAGACGTATCCGTCGCGCTTGACCAGGCTGGCGATCGTGTGGCCGGTCGGGTGTGTGCTGGCGATCTTCTCGGACCACGCGGCATTGCCCAGCAGCAGAGATTTCTGCTCGAGCTCGTCTTCACTGATGCGGGTATCAGGCGAGTCGAAATACCGCGATGCCAGCGCCGCCACGTCCTCCGCTGATGGTGTCCGCAGCTTGGCGTCGAACATGAGACCGTCGCCGAATCGGTTCTTCAAGTGTTGCACGCTGCCGAGACATTTAAGCCCGCCACCGACCATGATGCCGACGCGCGTACACAGCGCCTCGCACTCCTCCATGCTGTGCGTCGTCAGCACCACCGTCGACTCCTTGTTGTACGTCGAGATCTCCGAGATGACGTCCCACATGAACCGTCTCGAGACCGGGTCCATGCCTGTAGAAGGCTCGTCGAGGAACAGAATCCTCGGCCCGCCGATCATCGCGATGGCCACCGACAGCTTGCGCTTGTTGCCGCCGCTCAAACTGCCCGCTAGCTTGTTTTCGAACGCGGTCAGGTTCAACTGCTCCATCTTCTGGCGCACAACTCCGTCCAGGTCTGCGCTCGCGACGCCCTTGATTTTGGCAAACAGCTCCAGGTGTTCACGAACCGTCAAGAGATCGATCAGCGCGTCGAACTGCGGACAGTATCCGATCTGCCGCCGGACTTCCACTTGCTGCGTCATGATGTCGAAGCCGCTGAGAGTGGCCCTGCCCGAGGTCGGCACGATATCACCCGTCAGCATCTTCATCGTGGTGGTCTTGCCGGCGCCGTTGATCCCGAGGAACCCAAAGCACTCGCCCTGCTTGAGGCCGAAGGACAGGTCCTGTACGGCCACCTTCTCTCCCTTGCGGTAGACCTTGCGGAGGTTTTGCAGCTTGATCATATCGTTGTCAGCACCGCCATTTAAGACGCGCCTCGCTTCAGCTGCAACGTCTTCGTCGATTTCGCCGTGCTCCACGGGGATATCCGGATCTTTGGACAGCGACGCTTTGATTTTCGGGAAGGTCGAGGCGTAGTCGATGGCCACCGCGAGAGCGAAGTAGAGCACCGCATCCAAAACCAAGTAGATGATCTCGTAGCCGGTGTTATCCAGCGCGAAGGGGTCTTTCGGAATGTGCTGGTCGGTTTGATATCCGCCCGTTTTCACGATCTCGATGATGGTCAGGTTGACCAGTCCTCGTCCGAGGCAGTACAATGGGGACAGACGCCAAATGAACTGCAAACCCTTGTCGACGTCTTCGGTGCTTCCGATGGACTGCATCACAAAGGATACAATGAGGACAGCCAGTCCCAGCACGAAGTTGATCAGGATCATATATGTCTGCGACGACGACGGGTTGGTGAACATGTACGACCAGCAGTACGCGTACGGACAAATCGCCAGCCCAAACAGGATGAAGAGGACGACGACAGCGATAAATGTCGCGCCATCGCAGTTCAGGCAGGCACTTGACCCCGTGAGGGGGCAAGGTCGTACGCTTGGATCAACGCTAGGGCGATGCCGGCCGGGATCAGGAAGACGGCAAAATCCCAAATGTAGTTCGCAGCCCAGAACGCTTTGATCCCAGCGCCAGATACCAGTTGCTGGTGCTTGGAGTTGTGGTCCGGGGACCGCTCCCGAACAAGAGCCACCACAATGGATGCCGGGTAGTAGGCGAAGGCGATCACGATGAACAACACCGACGTAAACGAGGTGTATGCCGAGAACAGTGCGGTGTTCGTAGCAGTGAGCGGCAGTGGGTGGTCATTCACCGTCAAGCTCAGCTGGGACGGCTTGATGCTCGGGTCGTGCTGGGTGGTCATGAGGCGATAAAGTGACTGGTCCATGAATGACTTGAACACGATCGAGCCGTGCGTCAGCGTCGTGTTGATCAGGACGTTGTAGCCGAAGACGTTGTTGTCCCCATCTGCGTGAATGAGGTATCCGCCGAATTGGTCCGCGATCTCGTCCGTGTGCGCCCGACTAAAGATCTTCTCGCTCAATCGGAGCTGGTACCCGGTGGCATCAGTCGCGTTGATGGTTGGATCGTTGTAGACGATGTCGAAGACGGTAGGCGAGTCGCTTGAGTACGGCGGGTTGCCGATATCGCTCTCGCTGAGCGTCACGATGGATGCGCCGGAGAAATAATCGCTGCCCAACGCAGTCTCGCACCACTCGCCGGAATTCTGTTCACAGAAGCTTGGAAGCAGCACTTCGCCCGCTTTGGACTTCAACTTGGACAACGTCAGCGCCATGAACGGATCGTTGCTCGATAGCCCGGCAGCCTTCAGGATGGACAGGCCGAACACGAGCCACGCCACCGGAAGCAACAAGCCCACCACAAACAATTTTCTGTCCCTCCTGGCCATGCGGAACCGCTTCTGGATCATCGCCACCAATTGCGTGAAGAACATCGAGCGACGAAGACCGCTCACCGGCAACGAACTTCCTTGTCGATCCAGCCTGTAGTAGCAATTCTCCGCTGCCGGCCTGTCGCCAACAATTGGAATGCTGTCTTGTGGGTTCACCGCGTGCTGCTTGACTCGGTTCTGCAGTGTGTGCTGTTGCTCTTCGTCCGATGCCTCGGCCACCTTGATGAACACCTCCTCCATCGTCGTCACTGAAATGCCGTACGACAGCACCGCCAATTCCGCCAGACTTTTGTCCAGCTTGCGGAACATCTTCGGGAAGAGCGACGAGCTGTCGAGAGGCAGCTGGAACGCGATCTCCGTGCCTACGTTGCTCAACACGGTGCAGGACGGGATGTAGCGCTCGACGAAACTGATCACGCTTGCGTCGTCGCAGCGCTCCTCCTTCACGATGGTCAAGTTGTAGCCGACACCGTAGCGGTTCTTCAGGAACAGTGCTGACCCGCAGCATCGAAGCTCTCCTTCCGCCATGATGGCGATACGGTCACCCAAAATGTCGGCTTCGTCCATGAAGTGCGTCGTGAGCACCATGACGCGGTCCTGGCGGTTGGCCATGAGGATCTCCCACGTGCTGCGGCGAGAGTATGGGTCCATTCCAGAGGTCGGTTCGTCGAGGAACACCAACGAGCTGTCGCCCAGCAAGGAAATCGCCACCGACAGCTTCCGTTTCATGCCCCCGACAGCGCGCTGGAGATCGTGTCTCGCTTATCCACGAGCCCGACGTCGCGGATCTTCGCCGCGACCTCTTCCTGCAGCCGTTCGCCACTGTAGCCTTTAATCCGAGCGTAGAACTCGAGGTGGTCTTGCACCGACAGCTCCGGGTACAGCACATCGTGCTGGAAGCAGATGCCGAGCGACTCACGGATCTCGTCCATGTCTTCGCGGAGCGAGAGTCCATGGAAGGTGGCGTCGCCCGTCGTCGGTGGCGTCACACCCGTGAGCATGGAGATCAAGGTCGTCTTGCCGGCACCGTTGTGGCCCAGCAAGCACGTGATCTGGCCCGAGTACATGTTGAGGTGCAGTCCTTTTACAGCCTCCTTTTCACCGCCGGGGACCTGGAAAACCTTTCGAAGACCCTGCACTGACAGTGCCTCGCCCGTCTGTTCCTGGTCCAGCAAGTCGGAGCTCGCTTGCTCGATGTTGGGGTTCATCTCTACTTCCACAGTAGCGCTGTCTACCGCAGCCGCGAGCTTCCGGGACTTCCTCCAGTACGACGGGCGCAGCGGGAAATACCACTTCTCAGGAGTGCCGTATTCTTTCGGAATGACCTTCTCGAAGTACAGCCCAAGAAGCGTGTACAGGACGGCATCAATAGCGAAGTAATAGAGCGCCGTGGAGAAGCGGAAGTTGTTGATGGGGTCGGAAGCGCTGCCGAACGAAATGCCGACGCCCGACGTTTCCGACGAAGCCAGCGAGTTGACTCCGAAGACGAGGCCCGCCGGCGCCAAGATGCACGCCGCGCTCTTGGACGACTCCGCGGACGAGTCGTTGAACCCCGCCGTGACGCCGTACATGACGAAGAAGAGGATGAAGCCGACGTAGACGCCCGTGCGCGACCGCGAGAACATGGTGCTGATCATGAATGCAAAGGCCAGCACATTCATGCTGAAGAGGAAGAAGAACAGGAACAGCAGCAACGCGCTCGAGTTCGGGAAAAGCTTGACCGCGGCCGCGATCGTCTGCAGCACGCTGCTCACGAACAGGATGACGATGTACGTGATGAACCAGGAGATCACGATGCTAGACTCCTTGACGCCCAGGATCTTCATCAGCTCTCGCGAGCGCGTCTCCCTCTCGGACATGAGACCCACGAGGATCTTGGACAGCGGGTGCAGGTACGTGAGGATGAAGAAGATGGGGAAGGCGTTCGTGACCGAGTCGTAGAAAGACGAGGACGCGAACGAGTTGATGGGGAACGGCGTCGTGAGCGCCCCGAAGTACGGCTGCGGTGCTTGACGCAGCGGGGTCAACAGCGCTTCGAGCGTGTCATCGTCGAGCTGCAAGTCTGTGGCGTTGGAGCTGAGTGGCGACGACTCGCCAAGGAGCTGATTGGACAAGAGGTCGGCGTACTTGGTGGCGGGGTCGTTGACCACGGTCTCCAGCAGCCGAGAGTCTAGATCGGCCGAGGATACCGCAGTGGACTCGTTGATCTGGCACGCACCGGTCGTAGCCTTCGTGGTCGCGTCCCAGTCCGGCAGGCAGTTGACAAAACGCGTGACGAGCGTCTGCAGCGTCATGAAGCCGTTGGTGGTGTACTGCTGGTAGTCGGTCGTGTCGAGCTTGCGGGTGAAGGAGTTCCACAAGGAGGCGCCGTCGTTGCCGACGGTCTGGGGGATGTACCGGTTGTTGTCGCTATCTCCGACGTATGTCGAGTTGAGTCGCAGCGAGTACTCGATGGACGAGGGCTGACCGATGGCGTCGTCACTGGTCGGGTACTGCGTGAAGACGATGGCACCGAAGATGCGAGGCTGGTCCGCCGTCTCGGCGTAGCCCGAGGACTTCACGTAGCTCTCCAGGTCGTCCTCAGTGTCGAAGAAGACGGTGCTGTCCTCGAACGATGGGATGATGAGCTGCGCCTGCGACGCGTTGGTCGAGTCGCTGCCGTTGCCGTTGATGACCACCGTCGGGTACCACTGCTTCATGGTCTCGAAGAAGTAGTTGCGCGTGAAGGCGTCGTCGGGGGCGATGGCGATCTTGAAGGGCGATACGCGGCCCTCGCACTCGGTCGGCAGCGCGTACGGCGACGACGCGTTGAGACTGACCCGGCCGCCGAGACTCAGCTCGTGCTCGCAGATGGAGCGGTTCTCGGACGTGAAGGTCTTCATGAGGCGGCCGTTATCGAAGGAGAGGTACCCCAGGTGCAGCAGTAGCCCCGAGAGCGTGGTCTCCGGCGTGGCGAACATGGGCGTAGTATCCTGGCCCACGAGGGACCATCCGTCGGGGTTGAAGAGGTTGTAGGACGTGGTACTGGTGGTGAAGCCCGAGGGCACCGTCTTGTCGCTGCTGCTGGTGCGCACGATGTCCATGACGACGATGAAGAGCACGGGCGTGATGATCTCGAAGAGCAGCGCCACGGGGTGCTTGCGCTTGAGCAGCCAGTTCTTGCGGAGCAGCGGCGGCACGAAGCGCAGGTGGCTCGAGCTTGAACTCGGTGCCGGCCGCGGCGTGCTAGTTGGCACGGATCCCATCGCCAAGAGGTGTGTCGCTCTGGTTTTCGTAGGTGTTTTGTGGCAAATTGCTGAGTGACCGTTGCAACGAGCGCTGCGGCCGCGGTCCGCGGTATCGACGGGCACCGCCGTATACACGGTCGGGGCAATCAATCGAACGGTTTCCGTCGTAAACAAGGGTCGGGACAATCACAATGCGACGGCCAAACGGTCCTGCGCTACGATTGGCTCGTTGGTGCGCAAAAAGCTGTTTGAGTTTGAGGGGATGTATCTCTCTTGGCAGACCGAATTGCGAGAGCATTGCGTCGAGGCGAGTCGCTCGGTGTGGTTGAGTACTAGCTAGTACACTGTAAACGGAGCCGTCTGGCGGTATGGCCGCTCTGCAGTGCGTTGCGCTGGGTTCGTCCTGAGTGTGGTGTCCTGTTGACGTTCACCAAATGTTTATTCGTCTCGGCTGCACTTGACGGTTGCCGTGACCATCTGCCCATGATGTGTCAAAGCTTGGACTACTACAGGAAACTTGCTGTCTGACCATTTGTCTGTCAGTCGGTCGTTCCGTCGCCAAGTTTCGATGGATAATATCCGGCGCTGCCATTGGCTGCCCAGTGTCAGCGATGGTGGTGTTTATTTGTCGAAAACAATATCAGTTAATTGTTGCTGAGCGGAGCGAAGGCGGCCCGAGAAGTTGAACCACACCAATAGTAGGGTGGTACACACCAACCGTACTGAATGAAGAGGTCGATAGTAGTCCTCCCTCACAACCAACACCAAAACCAACCGCGATGGAGCGTGGGAATGTTACCTGCGCTCGCTGCTCTGCTGAGGTGACGCGTGCGCCGCTCGACCTCGACGGCCATGACCACCAGTGCCTCCGCTGCGTTTGCTGCGAGGAGCTCCTCGAGTGGCATGCCTTCGAGAGGCCACGCGCCAGGAGCGCATCGCGGCGGTGTCGGGCGTGCGACGGCCAGCGCAGCTTCTGGCACAGCACCGCCGCCGAGCAGCCGCTGCCACGGTTGGACCGGCGGCAGGAGACCATGACCATGGCCCTGGTGGCGGCCACCATCGGCCCGCCACCGCTGCCGCCGCCACTACCACCTCGCGAAGCTCGCCACCGTCGTCGACGCCGCCGAGTCCGCCAGCGACAGACCGCGCGTCGCCGTCGCTACCGCCAGGGACAGGCCATTGGTTGTTAATAGCCTCCGTGAATACATTCGTTTTCATTTCGGCCAAGTCGGTTAAATTTGTGTTATATTGTGTATTGGTCCAAAAACAGTTGTAAGACGGGCAACAGCGTAACGCTCGGATAGGACCGTGATGACGATCGTGGTCGTTCCAGGTGATAGTCGTCCGTTGGCCCGCCCGCTCGAGGAACCAAGCGATGAGGATATCCTCTCTTTCTCTGATTTTTTGCTTGCCGTTGGAGAGGGTCGGCATGAAAACGTGCTGACCTTGGCAATGACTACACCGAGATTCCTGCTTATATGCTGATCCCGGATCCTCCTGTAGAAGACGACGAGGACGAGGAAATAGCTCCAGGGGCAATACCAAGGGGTATGGCCCGCATCATTGACGCAATGTATACCGACATTGCCAATCCGGAGGTTCCGACGGATGAATATTTTGCCAGCCGGACGATTTTGACGACTACGAATGAGACGGTACGGAGAATCAACGAGGCAGTCACAGCTCGACTTCCGGAGACAGCGCGTGGGTATTTGTCGATGGACTCGGTGGAGGGTGATGACGGAACGTTTTTCGAGCAGGAGTTCCTTCACTCGGTGAACATGAACGGGATTCCACCTCACAGACTACTGCTCAAGAAGGGCATCCCTATCATGATGATGAGAAATCTGAGCCCGGATCTTGGACTGTGCAACGGAACGCGTCTACGAATCGTCGACTCCAAGACCACGTCGTTAGAGCTACAATTGTGACTGGAGAACGAGCAGGCCAAGAAGTACTAATCCCGAGAATTATGTTCGTGAGCGACGACGACAGCTCCGATTTCCCCTTTCGGCTACGACGAAAGCAGTTCCCGTGCAACCAGCATTCTCCATGGCGATTAACACGGCCCAAGGTCAGACGGTGTTAAACTTGGGGTTGTACTTGGCTTCCCGTGCTTTTCACACGGCCAGTTGTATGTGGCGTTGTCTCACGTGACCTCCCGAAGCAAGTTCAAGGCGTTGATTGAGTATCCAGAGTTCGTAGACCCGGACGGAGGAGTGTACACGAGAAACATCGTGTACACGCAGATTTTCGATTAGGAGTTGAGTTGCATTTCTAGGCTAGATGTAGTAGCTTGCCACTACGAACTAGAACCTAGCTTTATGTTGGACAAATGCCACTTGGCAATTTTCACGAAACATTTTATACGCCTGTATGTTTTAGATTGCACTACTTAGTAGTTCGTGTGAAAAGCTACATCATCCCGCCGGAGCGTAGCGGAGGCGGGCGGTCCACACAGCTGCATCAAACCATAAATCACAGCCGCGTAGCGGCGCTCGAATATAGTAGCAGCAATGGACAGAAGGTTGTGTGAACCGCTGGCAAGCTTTGGAGGAGCAGGAGCAGGATTTTGCGCTTTCCATGCTCGTCCTTCAGTGCGCGAGCAGAAATTCGGCACTTTTGTGCTCTTTAGCTATGTGTGGAGTAGTGTGCCAAAAACAATTAATATAGTAAAGGTATGTATTTATTACTAGAATGGAATACCCGTATAATATCGTAATAGAGCAATTAAGAGGGAATTGCGTCCTGAGTTTGAAGGCTGCTTTGAATCGAACCTTCCTCGTGGCTATGCACTGACGGTGACTTTTCCCGACGGACTTGACCCTTTCGCGAACGTATATCTAAACTATAGTATACAAAGTTAAGTTATTTTATTCCAATAGGGCGAAAAATCGTCCTTATGTAATGGCTGCAAATCTTATTCAAATCGATCTTAGCCCATTTTACGTGACAAAATAATGTTACGTACTGAGTCTCAGTCTCCTTAAAGGGCGCAAAATGCGCTCTTTAACAAGGATACATGCATCGGCTCTGCACAATTGTGGAAAAGAGCGCATTTTGCGCCCCTTTGACCGCGAAAGGGTGAAGGTTCGCAGCCAAATTGGAGCTCAAAACGCAAGCACCATTAGAGCGAATTGAGTCTTGAATTTGTTGTCCTACAATCACTTCGCATTTTGTGCTTTGCCACACCAAGGCAGGCCTGGGCGATGCGATACGTCGACATACAAGACACCACCGCGGACGTGCTCCCTGGCGACAGGGAGCAATATGCTGTCCGCGTGATAAAATACCTGCTTCGACGCTTTACCTCACTCAAAGCAGTTGTGATGGTGCTTCGGTGGAGAGGCAATAAACGCGTCATTTGCGGCAAAGACGCGGGCTTTTGCTTCACTCAGGCGGCATGGAGGACGCAGAGCGGGGCAAATAGCGCTTTCGCTAGGCTACTTTCTACACCTAAACATGCCCGTGCTGCCCATGATCGCGTTCAACTTAAACGAGATGTCAGACACCGACCGCCGGAAGCGTTGTCGGTTCGACCACGACGGGTTTAAGAGACTCGTAGTGTGCTCGTGTCGGGGCCCAAGTAAAGCACGGTCTTGGTCCTTGAGAGTTTCTGTGCTTGAGTGCGGTGGCCCTGAGTGCGATAGCCAAGCTCTTTCGCATTGAAGTGCCATCTCAACCCATGTGACGCGCCTTTTTCGGCCTTTTCCAGCTGCATTTTACGCCAAAATGAATGAATCGATTCCGTATTTTCTCTGCAACAATTTGCAATTCAAAACGTTGCATGCACGCCTGGCGCCGCTGCGCTAAGTTCGCGCATACTTTTATTATACTTTTGGATCAGACTCAGGATTCAAAATCTCTTAATTGCTCTATTGGGACCACAATAATAGTACCGTGTTCTGTTTTTCCCTGCTGCAACATTGGTGCTCATCGATTGATCTATCTTGGGCCTTCCGTGAAATTAATGTTGGCCTACACATATATGTAATTGACTGTCAGCTCGATTTTACCCACTTAAGCGACGGTGCGCTCGCATGAACGCAATACAACATGCCCAAAGCTTGCTCCAAAGCCCATTTTTATCCTAAAAATATATATTATAATAATTGGGTTAAGGTTGAACCGCTCGAACACGGTTCGGGACCGGTAGCACGGTTAAGATGGAACCGCTGCTTGATTGGCCGACCCCAGGATTAAGCGCCGGGATGTGCAGGAGATACTGAGGACAAGACAACAAGGAACAATCGGTCAAGGAGAAGAAGACGAAGAGCAAGTAGGAGAGGAGTTAGCTGTCGTTCCCCGAGCCCCTCATTTGTCAATATTCGGATTGTAGCCATCTAAGATATTGTGGTGATGCTGATTTGGATTTTTCTATGGGTAGCAATCCCCGCGCTGTGATTGGTTGGATTTTAACTTCGTGGATGAGTGGTTGTGGAGACGTGCGACTGGTTGGGACAAGGCTGTGGTGAGAGTCCTATCAAGAATGGTCCCTTGGTTTCGGAAGTCTGCGTTGGGAGTATATAAATCCCGAAACGCACTGGAGGCTCGGTCCGAAGCCGCACTTCGTCCGTCAGCAAGTGCTCAAGGGTGGGCAGAATTAGATTGAGGGAACGTACCCCTTCTGTGGCTTGTGTAGCCTTGGTCTCAACGCACGATGAACGTGACGCTATAGGCTCTCAAGACCCAGTTTGCCCCGACAAAACACGCGTTGCACAACACACTATATTTCCTAGAAGCTGCTATGCTTGATGAAGGTGGATTTCCCGATACGCTAAGACTCTGGAACCGGATTCGGTATCCTGGACGCAGATCGGTGTTCCAGGATGACCAATCCCTGAACGGTGACTCTGAATGTATGCAATCGTGGAAGTCCCTATACAATCATCTAGTCAAGAATCAATCCCAGTGCGAGTGATGTGGATCCCCTGGAGTTGAAGTTGCGAGGGTCACCCCGTTTGGGAAACTTGACTCCTATTGAGCAATGGAGATGCTCCAGGATTGCGCACCCAGTGATGACTCCATAGTCGGACCAAGTCACTCACACCGTCCATATTCAAGTCAAGATATTGTCAGAAGATCGGTCAAGATTCGTACTTAGTATTACATAGCTAGTTTGTATGAGATTTTAACAGAGTTCGATTTCCCCCAAGTGCTCAAGTGCTCCGAGGAAGCGGAGGCCGCATTGGGCGTTAAGGGCACCTTGGTTTAGGGACTAGCCTCGTGTGGAACTCCCCGTGTTCAAGTCCAGTTGGGAAGGGGAGTTCTGAGGGCGCGTTGCTCCTAGATTGACCCCGACCCATTCCATATCCTAGTTGGGCCGTAGGTACATCCGGGCGTCATCCATTTCATATTGACCTGACCGTCTTGTGTGGCTGGATAGCAGTGACCACCAGGGTGTTGACACTAACTGCGTTGTGAATCGACTGACCTAGGCTTTGTGACCGAGTGCTGTATCTGTTGCTCCACGAGGAGCTGGTGCGCGAACGTCGGGATGTTCGAGACCTTCCAGGTGTCCCGAACCGCATACGCCCCATCAATCCTGGACGAGGACCCACCACCCGAGGGTTCAAAAGAATAAGTGGTGGCTGCATATCGGTATCGAACTCTATATTGTTAATTGTTATCTTGTACAAGGTTTGGCTGTGTGGTCCTAGAGTGCGACCACAAGCCACCTTCCAACTCTTCTAACCCGCTCTCTGTAGCAAGCGCGTTCGGGGAACACCCGAACCGCAGTACTAACCTACCCGTTACCTGTATCCTGAGCAGGTGTCCTCCCTGGTCATCGAGTCCAGCGATCCGAACCCTTAGGGATTGCACACAAAGTACACGCCAATGGCTCCAGACTGCTCAAGAACCTTCTGGAGCCGCTACCCCGCTGACCAGTTCATTCGGGTCGCGCCACTGCACACCCTCTGGGCGCAAGCTTTTCACTGAGCTTCGCCACAGTAGCAAATATCTTAGAGGGCGTCAAGGAGCGATAAGCGGAGCTTCGAGCAGGAAGATCTCGCCGAATGAAGCTCTAAATACGCCTCTTGGTCCCGACACTCCCGCAGGAGAGATGTAGGAGGGCGAACGGCCGACTCCCCAAGCGTCCGAAGTCTTCGCAGTGCGGTACCAGTGGCAAGAGACTGGCTCCACTAATCCAACAACGACGGATCCAGAGCCCGCAGACCCTTATCACCACAGCATCACCATCGAGTCATGGCATCGCCGATGTCCAGGGGGATACAGATGGACGTCGTCGCAGGAGACCATCAGCGCTGCCAGAACCCGCTGAAGGTCCGCCCACCTCCACCCCCAGTTTTCGTGTCGTCATACATGTTCAAGTGTGTGTGTGTGTGTGTGTGGGGAACTACATAAACGAGAAAGGCCAAAGCGTGATCGGATGGGCTTGTTTGGCGGACAAAGTCTGCCGAGCACCGAGAAGAAACCCCACAAGTTATCATTCGGCAGAATCTCTCAGGCGACGGAGAATTTGGCGCTGGATTATCATATTGGATCTGCAAAGACCACGGTGGAGATAGCCGCAAAGAGATAATGTGACGACGAGGAGGTGGAGCTGCTGAGTGCGTCACCAATGTTCACCAGCAATCCAGCCCGGCTCAACTTGCTATAGGAGTCTCTGAGGGTCATTAATAACAACTTGCCATTGGGCATGGGAAAATACCGGGAGTCGAAACTTTTGAGGACCTAGTGGTAAAACCAGTGATGAGACGGCTGTCAACAATAAACGTGTGAACGAGTCGATCATCGAGTTGTATCGCTCGACAAAAGGTGAGATCAAGGATTACTTCTATGAAAATCGCGAACAGTACCCGAACTTCGCACTAATTGCTGACTTCTGGTTGTGCAAGACTACCATTGATAAGTATCTGAGTTCACCCGATTGACAACGCGGAGCAATTTATATCGATGCTCCTCAGCGCAAAAATTCGACCCGGCGTATGAAGTACGCGACGGTAGTATTCAGAGACAATTTTGGGCATGGCTGACTGGAATGCTGAAGAACTTTGGTCTGAAAACAAGTGATTTTTATGGGGTGACGAGCGACTCCGGAGGAGATGTGAAACGCATGCTGCGTACCTCGTTAGCATTAAAATGGAAGTACACTTGCAATAACCAAAACGTGCTGTGGAATCGGTGGAAAGAAGAGCAAAGCCGCAAGCCCTGAAATGGCGGATTAGATATCGAGAGTGACCATGGCGATAACGCAAGTCTAGCTGGTATCAACAGCGGGAAACTTGTTCGCTGAACTCTGCAAGTCCAAGACCCCAGGGGCGTCGACAAGACTGATTGGATACTCGAAATCACGGCTTTTGAGTGTGACGAATGCGATGAAGCGGGTGTAGGAAAAGTGGTCTGTTATTGCGGAGTGGTACGATCGGCGCGTTCGTCAAGCTCTTCGCGACACCAAGCCCGCCTGAATTCCCTCCTGCTAACAGAAAAAGGCTTGATCCAATTGCTGTTCTGGCCTACACCGATAGCAAATGTTGCAGTGAAGTACTTTCTCGGGAGTTATGACAATTCTGGAAACCAGCATGTTGGATCCGGACTCTGATCTCCTGATCAGTCATGGATACACTCCCAGAAGCGATGGATCCTAATGTGGCGCAGCGCTTTCCCGGAAATGGGGTCAAGACGGGAACCTAGCATGCTGGATCCAGACTCAGATCCCCGGATCAGATATGAGTACATCGCGGAAGCAATGGATCCAAGCGTGGGCAACCCAGATCTGCAACCGAGGCCATGCCAGGCGTGGATCTGGCTCACTAGAGGACAGATCAAGCGACATCCAGCGGCAGGTATAGAAATGGTGCAGATGATAGGTTTTGGGATGGGATCTCCATGGATCCACTCATAATTTCCTTAATACAGAGCCGAGTTTGCCTTTTACTACGCAAGAGCCTTTCCAAAGCACCGAAGAAGCAGGGAACTGTATTGGCCGGATCTAACTCGCGCCCTGTGGATCCAAGCGAGCAAGTGTGGATCGAAGGTCTATTGGATTACTACCTGACCAGGACATCCGACGCAACCCCAAGATCACGCTACTGGAAGCGTCAAGTAATGAATAGGAAGCGAAAGCCCCCCACCTGGATCCAGATCCAGGAACCAGATCCAAGTCAAGCCAAGCGATGAGTGACATGGAAACCATAAATTTTTGGAGACAGTGAATATTTTCACGCTACCCCAACCTCCCAAGTCTCGCCAAGACATTAGGTCTAACATCTTCGCAGCACCCGAAGAGCAGATCCTGCGCGCCGACAGGTACACAAGGTGAGTACAAGTTCGGCTGATCGCGGATCGTCGGAGCACCCCTTCCTGTATATAGAATACGCCAATTGCGTTGGAATCGGGTGGAGCTGTGGAGGCAAACCACACACTTTAGAGCCAATTTTGACCTGAAATCGGTGGAGGCACCTCAATATGATAGGCCGAAAATACTTCGATTCCTGGTTGTTATTGGTCGAAAACTAAATGTGCTCTTCATACGTATTAGCACCACTTGCATTGGTGGGCGTGACGAAAAAATACAAAACTAGCCCAAACATACTGAAACTAAGTATACATAGGTTTTGAATATCTGTGAACACGATGGTGGCACTCCTGAGTGACAGAGATAGGGCCATCAGCCAATCAGCGATCAGGATCGATAACTATGGCTGTACACACCCGTTTGAGCTGAAAACTTGGGAGACTACGTTGTCAGATGTGGGGAAAAGGATGGTGATAGTTCCATGTGACATAGGCAGAATCATCATCCAATCAGCGATCAGGAACGATAACAACGTCTACACGCACCGGGTTGGGCTGAGAACTTGGGAGACTACGTTTTCATATGTGGGAAAGAAGATGGTGATAGTCGAAGTGACAGAAACAGATACATGAGCCGATGAGCGTTCACAAAAGCCATTGCAGGCATCGTACGCCCGACTGAATCGAAACAGTGAGTGGATATGTTTCGACGCAAGGTGAACATGCTGGTCGAACTCAACTAAGAACTTAAAGAGCATAAGTATTTGAGTATGTGATTACGAAGAAAATGGTGTGTAAGGTCGAATTATACATAGCAACTGAATGTGCGTGTGCAGGTTTGAATGTTTGTATAGTACGAGTATATACAGAGTATAATTGGAGGTTGGGAAGTGTCTTGTAGAGGGAGAATATGTGTAGAATAAGCGTGTTGTATAGTATGTGTGTGTGTATGGGAACGACAAAAACGTGTGTATAATAGTTAATGAAACGACGATTAAGGATAGGTAGTGTTAAACGGTTATGGGTAATTATGAGTGTGAGAGTGTTGTTGGGAATAGTATGAAGGCGAGTGAGTGTAAATTTGTGTAGAGTATGAGTAGGTGTAGAATATGAGTGTGTAGAGTGGGAATGTATGCAGAGAATGAGTGTTATTGTGTATGGATGTGTTAGTGTATGAGTGTTAGTAGTAAATGGTTTGAGTAAATATGAAAGTGTAAATAGTATGATTTGGTGGTAGGTAAATGAGAAAAATAGGATGGGAGTAAGAGAAAATGAAAAGAATGATAATAGTTGATTATAATGAGATGGATTGGGATTGATAGGAAATGTGATTTGAATGAATTGATAGAGAGTTAGATAGTAATGTAGAAAAATGAGAAGAAGAAGTATGTGGAGAGTATGGATAGTATATAATAGTGTAAGAGTGTATATAATTGTGAGTGTATGAGGTGTGTAAGAGTAGATATGTGGATATTGTATAGAGAAGTATGAGGATGTGAAATAGGAAGGTTTATAGAAGGAGTATGTAGAGAATAAATGGGTGTAGTGTAAAGTATGAGTGTGTAAGATAAGAGTGTGTGAGAAGAGAAAAATGGAGTTGAGGAAGGAATAGATAATTTTTGAGAAATAGAAAATTGAAGAAAAATGATGGATGTTTGTGTGTATGAGTGTATGTAGAGTATGGATGTTTGTGATGAATGGAAGTGTATGTGAAGTGTGAGTGTGTGTAGAGTAGGAGTATAAGTAGAGTGTGTAAAGTGTTGTAGTGTGTGTAGAGTGTGAGTGTAAGTAGAGAGTTAGTGTAAAGTGTGAGTATGTGAAGAGTATGAGTGTGTGTAGAGTGTGAGTGCGTGTAGAGTGTGAGTGTGTGTAGAGTATGAGTGTGTGTAGAGTGTGAGTGTTGTAGGGTTTCGGGTTTCGGGTTTCGGGTTTCGGGTTTAGGGAACTGAAAGGGTCACCCTCTGGTACAATTAATACCTGACATGCCACACCCACCCGAGATAGGCAGTGGGTGACGTTTTGCTATTTGTTTCCGGTACAACTGTGGCATGAGGTGAACAGGGTGACCAGCGCCTATATAAACCCGATACAAACGTGGCAGACAAGGTTAATGCGATACCATAGTCAATTCAAGTCATATGAACCAAAAAATTGGTATCACTGCGAATAACAGGATTTGTGACATATGGTGGAGTATAGAC
This sequence comes from Phytophthora macrochlamydospora, assembly GCA_011947325.1. Lineage (NCBI taxonomy): Eukaryota > Oomycota > Peronosporomycetes > Peronosporales > Peronosporaceae > Phytophthora > Phytophthora macrochlamydospora. The sequence continues at coordinate 141,513 of JAAVTH010000251.1, forward strand.
AGGCCCTCCAACCAATCAGAGAGATATGTTCACTACGCAGTCAATATGAGATGGGTGCTCATGAAAATCTGGTAAATTATGTTAAAACATATGGAGAAAAAGATGGTACTTCTTATTTTGGACAAAAACAGGCGCATCTCCTAGTATTGATTATTTGTGCATTACGAAGCCAATTATAAGAATAAGGAGCAACAAGTTGTGAAACCTACGTTTCCAATTACTGTGAAAAAGATGGTACTGTGTTGGTGTGTCAGAGACAGGCGTCAACAGCCAATCACAGACCTTTACGGATTATTGATGTTATAATAGGTTACTTGACGCTAAAGTTTTGGGGAAGTACGTTTTTACGTACAGCGAACATGATGGTGGTATTATTTGAGGACATAGACAGGCGTATCGCCCAATAAAAAGCACCAGAAGGAACAGCACAAATACGCAGCAGCCAGTAGCGAAAACGTGACAAAATACGTTCTCGAGTACGGTGAATACGTTAGTGGCACTACCGTGTGCCAGAGACATGTGAACTACCCAATAGGAAGACAATACGGAGGAACAACGACAGAGAGCTCCTGTCGGCACCGAAAATCCGGGTAGTCACGTTATAATATTCAACGAATAAGATTATATTGCTCGCCCAAGCCAGGCACTGACTAAAAACGGTATTATCCGAATACACACTATTTACAGCCGTAACCAAGTGAATTACAGCCGTCAAACACAAAATAACACACGAAACACCGCCAACCAGTCTTGGAACGACCTCGGTGCCGGCGAGTTAAGCTTGCCGACTATGCCAGGCGTCCTCACGAACCGTATGCAGACTCTGAGCGCCTTCCCTTGCGTCCTGGAGGCGTGGCAAGTCGTGCCAGCGCGGATACGACACGAGAAGAGGCTTGCTGGAGGACGGGGCAAGAGCGTGAAACCGGGTCAGAAGCAGTAGTAATGCAGTTGCGCGCCATTTTTGGGTGATTTTGCATCGAGTATCGGATTCAGCAGTAGAGAAAGGCGAGGAGGAGTAGAATAATAAATAGGAAGTTTGTGATGAGGAGAGAGAAGTGGAGAAAAGGGTTGGCTGGTTTGAGCTAGAAGTAAAAATAGTTTGAAGAAGTATTGTTAGGAGTGAAATGGTTGATGAAAGATAAAATGGGTGTGTTTTGTTTAGGTTTGTTTGGTAGATGGAAATTGTATATAGTGTTAGTTTGTTGAAGAATGGATTGGATTTGAATATGTGGATGGTATGAAGTAATGAAAAGGAAAGTGTAGTAGAATGGAGAAAAATGTAAAATGGTTGAATGAGGAAAGGGATAAAGTAAATTTGTAAGATGTGAAATGGGTAAGGATTTGTTGTGAAAAGTAAGGTGAAAGGTTGGTTTGAAAAAAGTGTATTAGAATGTGAGAATTTTAGAGTATGAGAATTTTAGAGTATGAGAATAAGTGTGTGTAGAGTGTGAGTGTGTGTAGAGTGTGAGTGTGTAGAGTGTGAGTGTTGTAGGGTTTGAGTGTTGTAGGGTTTGAGTGTTGTAGGGTTTGAGTGTTGTAGGGTTTGAGTGTTGTAGGGTTTGAGTGTAGGGTTTAGGGTTTAGGGTTTAGGGTTTAGGGTTTAGGGTTTAGGGTTTAGGGTTTAGGGTTTAGGGTTTAGGGTTTAGGGTTTAGGGTTTAGGGTTTAGGGTTTAGGGTTTAGGGTTTAGGGTTTAGGGTTTAGGGTTTAG